>OOFB01038116.1:8315-16955 GCA_900323305.1 Trachyrincus murrayi
GGAAAACGAATCAACAGAGAGAGAGAGAGAGAGAGAGAGACAGGTAGCATCGTCTGTAGTGAATTCATTTTATTATAAAATACAGTCGTTAAAAAGCAATTGAACACAACCCTGTCCTGCTGGCTCCTCATTGGCTCTGGTGGCCAGGTGAACTCTGGGTAGTGCAGCCAATGAGGGACCAGTTCTGGATCTAAACTACAGACCATCAACATGCATGTGAAGATAAGCAGTAACTGTGATGGTTCTAGAGAGCATCTGGTCCTGAAGAACCACGAGACCTCCACCCCTCCAGACCTCCACCCCTTCACCCCAGTACTAGTCCTGGACCAGGTTGGAGCTACTGGCTGGTAGACTATAAGAACCTGCAGCTGATCAACAGTCTGGAGGCCTCCTCCTCCACCTCTCCCTCATCCCTCTACCAGCCTTGTTCTCTAGTCCTCCCTCCCTCCCTCCCTCCATCCACTCCTCCCTCCCTCCCTCCAGTCCTCCCCTAGTAGGCGAAGACGAGGTCGTAGGTCATCTGGTGTCCGTGGTCCCATGCGTACAGCTTCCTGTCCAGGGGACAGTAGCTGAGCTGGGAGGTGTGTGCGTAGCGGTTGGTGAAGGCCAGCGTGGGAACCGTGTGTGTCAGTGTGTGCGTGTCGAAGGCGTAGGTCACGTTGGCGTGACGACGGTCCACACTGTCCACCGCGTACAGAACGCCGCACACCAGGAAGCTGTCGCCGTAGCGACCGCGGCGCAGACCCGTGCGGAAGCTTTGGATTGGCTGTAGGTCTCGGGGGCGGAGCCTAGTGAGCACGATGACTTCCTGGTGGAAACCCTCCGAGTCCAGAGCCGGGTAGAGCAGCCAGAGACCAGACTCATCCACCAGGAAGTGGACCTGTAACCACACCCACGACCATAACATAACCATAACATAACCACAACCATAACATTACCATAACCATAACATTACATAACTATAATATTACCATTACATTACTGTAACCATAACATTACCACAACCATAACATAACAACAACTATCACCATAACATAACCACAACATAACAACTATCACCATAACAAAACCATAACCACAACCCTCTGAGTCCAGAGCCGGTGTGTGTGTGTGTGTGTGTGTGTGTGTGTGTGTGTGTGTGTGTGTGTGTGTGTGTGTGTGTGTCCCTCTACCTGTGTGTGTGTGTGGGTCCCCTGCTCTTCCAGGATGGCGTCCTGCAGGGTAGTCCAGGCCGCTACGTAGCGGAGCCGCAGGTCGTAGCGGATGAGGTCCCGGCTGAAGGCCCGGGTGTAGTACAGCGCCCCGCTGTAGACCACGTGACCCGACCCCGTGAAGCTGTAGGGCAGCTTGTAGGAGTTACTGGGCTGACCTAAAACACACATATAGAATCCCATATTTACATCATCAGCTTTTAGATAGACACAGGTCTAGCTAGGTCTACTTTAGATATATACAGGTTTAGTTTAGATATATACAGGCCTAGCTAGGTCTAGTTTAGATATATACAGGTTTAGCTAGAGTTAGTTTAGATATATACAGGTTTAGTTTAGATAGATACAGGTTTAGCTAGGTCTCGTTTACAGAGATACAGATTTAGCTCGGTCTAGTTTAGATATATACAGGTTTAGTTTAGATATATACAGGTTTAGCTAAGATATATACAGGTTTAGCTAAGTCTAGTTTAGATATATACAGGTTTAGCTAGGTCTAGTTTAGATATATACAGGTTTAGTTTAGATAAATACAGGTTTAGCTAGGTCTAGTTTAGATATATACAGGTTTAGTTCAGATATATACAGGTTTAGCTAGGTCTAGTTTAGATATATACAGGTTTAGCTAGGTCTAGTTTAGATATATACAGGTCTAGCTAGGTCTAGTTTAGATATATACAGGTTTAGCTAGGTTTAGTAATTAGCGTTGTTCCTGTGGTTAGCTAGGAGTTAGCTACCTGACCTGAAGGTGTCCAGGTCTCGGAACTCCAGAAGGCTGTTACCATAGAAACCGTTGGTAAGGTAGATGACGCTGCCATGGCCGCGGGGATCCTTCATCCAGGCTCCGTCGCTAAGACCGTAAGAGTTCTGCTCTACAGGCTCCGAGATTATAGCTAGTGTGTCCTCACACACACCTACAGAGAGAGAGAGAGAGAGAGAGAGAGAGAGAGAGAGAGAGAGAGAGAGAGAGAGAGAGAGAGAGAGAGAGCTAGGGTTCGTGACAGGGTTAGTGACAGGGTTAGTGTTAGTGACAGGGTTAGGGTTAGTGACAGGGTTAGTGAGGTTAGTGTTAGTGACAGGCTTAGGGTTAGTGACAGGGTTAGTGTTAGGGTTAGTGACAGGGTTAGGGTTAGTGACAGGGTTAGTGAGGTTAGTGAGGGTTAGTGTTAGTGACAGGGTTAGGGTTAGTGACAGGGTTAGTGTTAGTGACAGGGTTAGGGTTAGTGACAGGGTTAAGGTTAGTGACAGGGTTAGTGACAGGGTTAGGGTTAGTGACAGGGTTAAGGTTAGTGACAGGGTTAGGGTTAGTGACAGGGTTAGTGACAGGGTTAGGGTTAGTGACAGGGTTAAGGTTAGTGACAGGGTTAGGGTTAGTGACAGGGTTAGGGTTACCAGGCTTCTTGGTGGACGTGTGTTTGTCTGCAGGGCTTTCTGTCCAGCTGAGACGTCTCTTCCCTGTTGCCACGGTAGCAGGGCTGGGTGGAGGAGTGGTGGGTGGTGTAGCGGCAGCACCACTAGAGGGCAATGCAGGGGGTGGTTTGGTTGGCTGAGGAGGGGTAGTACTAGTACTAGTACTACTAGTACTAGTAGTAGTCTTAATACGAGTCATTTTCCTGGGGGTTTTGGTTAATTCAGGAGTCAGGCGTGTGGAGGTGTTGGTGGTGGGGCGGGGCTGGACGGTTGTCGGTGCAACGCTGGCAGAAAGTGGAGTCAGCCTCCTCTTAAGTGTCTGGGTGTCAGGTTTAGCGGGGGTCTTGGAGGTCTGGGTGTCAGGTTTGGTGGGGGTCTTTGGGGTGGCAGTGGGACCACCTGCTGGCTGGTCCAGACCACCTGCTGGCTGGTCCAGGCGGGGGCGGGTCTGTGGTTTCTGGTCAGAGATGAAGCGTTCCGCTGAGGGAAGGGAGGAGGTCTTACCTGTGGGACAGAAGGAGGAGCAACAGGAGTCTGACTACTCCTCGCTGAGACAGGAGGAGGAGCAACAGCAGTCTGACTACTCCTCGCTGAGACAGGAGGAGGAGCAACAGGAGTCTGACTACTCCTTGTGAGACAGAAGGAGGAGCAACAGGTGTCTGAATGCTCCTCATGAGACAGAAGGAGGAGCAACAGGAGGTGGCTGACAGCAGTCCTCTACAGGTCTTCAGGTAGCCTCCTGCCATGACCAGATGATCTGATACCTTAAAGGGGTTATGAAGACAGGAGGTTCTACAGTAGTAAAATACTTGTTCCCCAGCGAGGTTATGAAGACGGGAGGTTCTACAGTAGTAAAATACTTGTTCCCCAGCGAGGTTATGAAGATGGGAGGTTCTACAGTAGACCTACCGTGACCTCTTCCTCTCCGCTCCTCCTCCTCCTCCTCTCCATCCCTCGCTCCCTCCGCCATGTAGAACATCACTCCTCGTATGACCTTGCTCATCTTGTCTTTCATTGGCTGTTTTGCGGCCGCCTTGTCCTTAAAGGCCGGGGTCGTCTTGTTTGTGATTGGCTGGATGTTTTCTGGTCGGTTCTTCTTGGGCTCCTTCTGCCAGACAGGCAGCGGACATTATGTTATGACAGGGTTAGGGTACGTTATGTTATGACAGGGTTAGGGTACGTTATGTTATGACAGGGTTAGGGTCAGGCAGCATACGTTATGTTATGACAGGGTTAGGGTACATTATGTTATGATAGGGTTAGGGTATGTTATGTTATGACAGGGTTAGGGTACATTATGTTATGATGTATGTTATGTATAGTACATGTATTCCATGCTAACTGCTACCTGTTTAGCAGCTGTTCCGTGTTCCGGGAGGTTCTTCCTCCTCTTCTTGTCCTGCTGGGACCGCGGCTGCTTCTCTCTCTCCTTCTCCTTCTGTCGTTTTGTCAGGTTATGAGCGAAGGTCTGGAGAGAACCACAGGATGAGGGAATGAAGGGAACACCTGAGTTAAATATGACATCTATATCACACCTTTAGTATACCTGTAGTACACCTGTAGTATACCTGTATCACACCTGTAGTACACCTGTAGTATACCTGTATCACACCTGTAGTACACCTGTCTCACACCTGTAGTACACCTGTATCACACCTGTAGTATACCTGTCTCACACCTGTAGTACACCTGTCTCACACCTGTAGTACACCTGTCTCACACCTGTAGTACATAGTATACTATAGTAAGAGAGACACACCTCCATGTTGTCCATCCTGTCCAGCAGCTTGGTGGTGAGAGAGTGCAGTTTCAGCAGATCCATCCTATACCTGGAGCCCTCCAGCAGATCCAAGATGGAGGACAGCTGGGCCGGTGGCAGCAACACAGTGTTAATCATACAGATCCAAGATGGAGGACAGGAGGAGGAGGTGGAGGAGGGGGGAAGAGAAGGAGGTGGAGGAGGGGGGAGAGAAGGAGGAGGTGAGGAGGTGGAGGAGGAGTTTGAACCTTCTGGCTCCTGGGAGGAAGATTCCTGGCAGCGAATCACTAATACTTTATGCATATATATATATATAGTGTGTGTGTGTGTGTGTGTGTGTGTGTGTGTGTGTGTGTGTGTGTGTGTGTGTGTGTGTGTGTACCGTGACGTCTCTTCCTACTTCCTGTAGTTTCAGGAAGTGGTATTCTCCCTCACAGGGGTTGATCGCTGAGGGTGGAGCCAAACACTCGCACCGCTGGCAGTCCGTTCCCGTGGTAACCGTCTCCACCGTGTAGAAGCCTCGTGGCGCGGCGACGTCGTCACAGATACGATCGCAATCGGAGCGCTTGATTGGTCGGACGATGCAGCGACACACACAGTCGGAGCCGGAAGAAATGATCTTCACTTTGTAGTCACCTAGCAACTGAGGGGGGGAGGAGGAGGAGGAGGAAGGGGGGGGGAGGAGGAGGGAGGAGCATTATAAACTTATAAACATTATAAACTATAACTGAACTACCAACAGGGATAATTCAAGTGTCTTTCTGATAGTAGAGTGAACTGCTCCCCTAGTGGTGGTCAGAGGTAACACACACACACACACACACACCAGTGCCTCGTTCCCCGGGTCGCCCGGCTGAGTCGAGCCGGCCACCAGCGCCTCGTTCCCCGGGTCGCCCGGCTGAGTCGAGCCGGCCACCAGAGCCTCGTTCCCCGGGTGAAGCGCGCCGGCCGCAGCGCAGCAGAAAAGCAGCATCAACATCCTCGACTCTCAGCCGCTCCGAGTTTTACTAATTAAACTTTTAAAGTTTTAATTAAACTAATTAAACCTCCTCGTCGTCTCGTCTTCTACTCGTTAAAAGTAAAAACTAAAGTCTATCGAAAAAGCAACAGCTTCACATTCATAATATTCAAAAAAATTAAGACTAACTTTATATCCGACCGCCAGACGCTGAATCCGTTCTCTGAGAGAGAGAGAGAGAGAGAGAGAGAGAGAGAGAGAGAGAGAGAGAGAGAGAGAGAGAGAATCATTTAATTTGTAATCATTTTAATTAATTTAATAAAATATTTGACATTGAATTATACTTTAGTTTTCATTTAAGACGGTGGGGCGTTTTCCATCCTGGAACTCATGTTTAAATGTTTCTAAATGTTTATGTCTTGTAGGCCTAATTTATATTTTTGAGGCGCAGTAAAGCGATGCACTCAGCCATCAGAAATGTCGTCATGGTATCTAAAATGTAATCATAATGTGGCCGATAACCGAAGCGTTGCTGACTGTTTCTTTCCCCCGGCCATGGCCTTGCAGTAAAAATTGTGTACAAAGGGGGCGCTGAAGGATGAGTCATGGAACAAGGTAAAGAGAGAGAGTTGTAGCCCACGTAATCCATGGAAACAGTGTCCTGCTAAAGAGGCAGAACATGCAGAAAGAAGGGACATTCTGCTGCAGCGTGTAGGTCACCGTAGAGACGTGAGAGTAGACTTCTACATGAAGAGGCGCTGACGACCTTCATCACGCCCTTCAGCAGCTCGTGCTTCAGACACTTGCCCTTCGGTATTTCCTCAGCCCCAGAGCACTTTCAACTGAGGATCTCCACGAGAAGCTGCGAGCGCTGCAGAGGTTTGTGGTGGAAACAGGGAGGTTTCTGGGAGAGCTTCATGGGGGACGGTCGACGATGTCAGCAAATTTTCACGCCATCCGCCCGCTCTTACAAAACCTTTAAAAGACCTGCTGAAGAACGACAGCACATGGAGCAGAAAAAATACTTTGAAGACATCAAAACGGAGCTCAGCTCACCCACGATCCCGAAGACCGAAACCACGGTGTTGGCTTCCTCCTACAGGCTGCTCCTGATGGGGAGTACATATCTAGAAGTCTTACACCCACGACATGGGCATGCGAGTAGCTCAGCGCCTATCTGCTCAGACTGGAGTTTACAGTGAGGACGGATCACAAGCCACTGATCTCACTGTTGGGCTCCAGGTCGACGACTTACCTCCAAGAATTCTCAGGTTCACACTCTGGCTTCTGCGAGTACAACATCATCCATGTCCGTCCATGTGCATCTTTCAGCACCTACCTGCAACACAAACCGAGGCTTGAAGAAATCCTGGCGGGGCAGAACAGTGATCGAACCTGCAAACAGCTGAGGGCATACCCAGAGAAGGGCTGGCCCTAACAGGAGTCCCGGATCATATCGTGCCCTACTGGCCGGACAGGACAGACATCCCCATGGTGAAACGTGCCCTGAGGAAAGGTGAAAGACGACTACTTCCAGGTCCCCAGGGCGTAACCAAGTGCATCGCCAGCGCCCAAGACTCCGTATGGTGGCCCGGCATCACAAGAGAGATCCGGGAGCTGGCGGAAAGATGCCAGATCTGCTGTCAGCATTCAGATAGCAGGACAGAACCGCTGATGACCACACCACTGCCAGAAAGGCCCTGGCAGCACGGTAGACCGGGACCGGTAGCTGGTCTACAGCTCACAGGAAGTAGGAGACCGGTAGACCGGGACCGCTAGCTGGTCTACAGCTCACAGGAAGTAGGAGACCGGTAGACCGGGACCGCTAGCTGGTCTACAGCTCACAGGAAGTAGGAGACCGGTAGACCGGGACCGCTAGCTGGTCTACAGCTCACAGGAAGTAGGAGACCGGTAGACCGGGACCGGTAGCTGGTCTACAGCTCACAGGAAGTAGGAGACCGGTAGACCGGGACCGGTAGCTGGTCTACAGCTCACAGGAAGTACGAGACCGGTAGACCGGGACCGTTAGCTGGTCTAAATATATTAATTACTTGACAAATTAGACATGGAATATTTATTTATACTGTGATAATCTAATCAGTCAACACAAACGAAAATACTTTTCACATGAAACTTAAGTTCAATAAAAACACTCGTGCTACAATCATAGTGCAAAACATGTCCTGTAATAACATCAGGTGATAGAGGGGGGGGGGGGGGTTTAAACACAGCTTTCACATGTGTTTTACATGTTTTACATGTGTATAACATAACATGGCACAATGTGACGTTACAACATAAGAATAATAACATCACAACTATATTGCACAGAAAAAACAAAAACAACTCAAGTTAATACAGGATTCAAGAACTAGCGTGTACTGGTATCTATGTGTACTGGTATCTATGTGTACTGGTATCGGGGGTCTTCGTCCGGTCTGAAGCCGTAGGCGGTGACCGGTCGCCCTGGAGACGAGCTGGTCTGGTCGAACACGTCACCGTAGTTCCTATTGGACGAAATAATGTCGTTAACACATCCCTGTAGTTCCTATTGGACGAGACCGACTCGTTAAGACATCCCCGTAGTCCCTATTGGACGAGACCGACTCGTTAAGACATCCCCGTAGTCCCTATTGGACGAGACCGACTCGTTAAGACATCCCCGTAGTCCCTATTGGACGAGACCGACTCGTTAAGACATCCCTGTAGTCCCTATTGGACGAAATAATGTTGTTAGGATCTGATCCAGGATCTGATCTAGGATCTGTTCTAGAATCTGTTCTAGGATCTGATCCAGGACCTGGTCTAGGGTCTGTACTCACCCTGCAGGATGAACGTCACCATTCTGTGACTGGAGGTCATTGTAGAAATCTGGACTGATGGAGCCTTCACCAGGAGTTATACCATCTAAACACAACGAACCAGGAGTTAAACACCAGGAGTTATACCATCTAAACACAACGAACCAGGAGTTAAACACCAGGAGTTACACCATCTAAACACAACGAACCAGGAGTTAAACACCAGGAGTTATACCATCTAAACACAACGAACCAGGAGTTAAACACCAGGAGTTATACCATCTAAACACAACGAACCAGGAGTTAAACACCAGGAGGTACACCAGGCGCTAAACACCAGGAGGAGTCAAAGACCAGGAGGTACAAGGCTAGCAAATTGCTAGCACACCAGTTACGCCAGGCATCATCATCTCATCAAATCCCCAAGATCCAAACGGATTCAGGTGTAACTACTGAACCTTTGGAAATAAATAATACATTTAAGGAATTTTATAGGTCCCT
>OOFB01038121.1:0-15990 GCA_900323305.1 Trachyrincus murrayi
GGGAGGGGGGGAGGAAGACAGTGTGTGTGTGAGAGAGAGAGAGACAGAGACAGACAGAGTTAGAGGGATATGGGAGAGAAAGAGAAAGATATATATATATATATAGAGAGAGAGAGAGAGAGAGAGAGAGAGCGAGAGAGACTAAATCCTGTGGATAATTTGCCTTCTCAGAATTCTGCCACAGCACAAAAGCATCTTAATGTACGTGGAATTAGGTTCCCCCGTCCCGTTAAACCCTCCCTAATGATTTTGAGGAGGATGCACTATTATCCCATTAGGCAGAGTGAACTCAAAATGGAGACCTCCCCCCCCCCCCCGTGTACGAATGAAGGCCTGTTTGGTAGACCCTCCTCTGCCACCATCAGATAAATATGTCCTTGATGACCATTACACAATGGGTGTCACGGCTTGCGCAAGGAGGTGAACCCAAATGCAGAGATCAGACTCAGGGTAGGTGTGAAAGGACGCTTCACTTGATAAAAACACGCAAACAGAAACAAACAAAGGAACTGACAAACTGGGGCAGGAACTAAGGAACTTAAATACAATGCACATGTGAACAAAATGACTAATTAACACAGGTGACAAACATTACACTGATGACACAAAGCAAAGAACTGGTAATGAGTAGGGTTGGGGCAGGATCAGGAACAGGAACAGGGCTAGGCAGGTTCGGAACAGGGCTGGGTAGCTGGGGAGTGAGGCTAGGTAGTGAGGCTGGGGAGTGAGGCTAGGTAGTGAGGCTGGGGAGCGAGGCTGGGTAGCTGGGGAGTGACGCTGGGTAGCGAGGCTAGGTAGCTGGGGAGTGAGGCTGGGTAGCTGGGGAGTGAGGCTGGGTAGCTGGAGGCTGGGTAGTGAGGCTGGGGAGCGAGGCTGGGTAGTTGGGGAGCGAGGCTGGGTAGCTGGAGAGTGAGGCTGGGTAGCTGGGGAGTGAGGCTGGGTAGTGAGGCTGGGTAGCGAGGCTAGGTAGCTGGGGAGCGAGGCTGAGTAGTGAGGCTGGGTAGCTGGGGAGCAAGGCTGGGTAGTGAGGCTAGGTAGCTGGGGAGCGAGGCTGGGTAGCTGGGGATGGGTAGGCTGGGTAGTGAGGCTGGGGAGCGAGGCTGGGTAGCTGGGGAGCGAGGCTGGGTAGCTGGGGAGCAAGGCTGGTTAGTGAGGCTGGGGAGCGAGGCTGGGTAGCTGGAGAGTGAGGCTGGGTAGCTGGGGAGTGAGGCTGGGTAGTGAGGCTGGGTAGCTGGGGAGCAAGGCTGGGTAGTGAGGCTGGGTAGTGAGGCTAGGTAGCTGGGGAGCGAGGCTGGGTAGCTGGGGAGCGAGGCTGGGTAGCTGGGGAGCAAGGCTGGTTAGTGAGGCTGGGGAGCGAGGCTGGGTAGTTGGGGAGCGAGGCTGGGTAGTGAGGCTGGGGAGCGAGGCTGGGGAGGGAGGCTGGGGAGCGAGGCTAGGTAGCGAGGTTTGGTGGCTGGGGAGCGAGGCTGGGGAGCGAGGCTGGGAAGCGAGTGCCACAATCCTCTCCAGGATACGGCCAAAGAGGCCTTCCTGGCTATCAAAGGTGGCTGCCAGGAACATGGATAATGGGGAAATCTCTGCTGGGTTCATTTTGATGGTGGGTTTCTTCTGTCACAGCTTGCACAGGGAGGTGAACCCAAATGCAGAGATCAGACTCAAGGTAGGTGTGAAAGGACGCTTTACTTCATGAAAAAGATAGAAGATAGAAACCAACCTACAATACAAGAAACTGACTAACTATAGGGAACTTAAATACATGGAACACAGGTGAACAGAATTACTAATTAACACAGGTGAATATTACACTAATGACACAAAGCAAAACACAGGTAATGAGTGGGGTTGGGGCAGGATCGTTACAAAGGGCTTTACTAGCACTTGAAACGCAGCTGGCCCCACGATACTTAAGTCACAATACGATATTATTGCAATACTTAACTTAATATATTGTATATATTGCGACTTATTCGCTTTTTTCAACTGCAAATTATGTCCCCAAAGGAAAAGTTTGTCAACATCTGTTTTATCTAATAAGATAAAGTTTTCAGTCTGTTCATGTCACTTCAATCAGACCTCTGACCACACCAGAAAACAATTCAGCACCATCAGAGATTCCGGTCAGTGAATCAGGTTCTTGCAAGCAATATTTCCTTTAATCTTCTTTATTAGCACTTGAGGGGTTGTGTATCAGTATATGGGAGATGTGTGTGCATACGTGATGGTAGGTAAGGGAGTGTTAAATATGCATCAAACACGGTAGGCTCTCATCTCACTACACTACAGGGTGAACATGGTCTAAATTGAAGCAATATACACTTAATCTCGTTAAACGTTAATCTCGATCAGGAAACTGACTACAAATCAGATACTTAATGAGCTCTGTCGTTTCCCATCTTCCGAATATCAATCAAGATGAAACAAACTTGTCACAAATGTCAATATAAGGAAACTATATTAATTAGTGCTTTGGATAAAAGTATCCACTGAATGGCATATATTATACATTACATTATATAAAACAAAACATGCCACAGAACATCGTCAATCATTGTGTATTTAATGACCGCTGGAATGTTGGCGGTCGTGGTGGAGTTTGGGGTGATGTCTGCAGTAGTAGTGAATGCCCGGGTTGACTTTTTAGACTCTGTTCTTAATAATTAATGAAAAAGTAATAAATTATTTTAAGCCAGAATCTTCTTTATTATTTATGTTTTAGTTATCCCTGGCAGATATTAGGCCTAATATTCTACATAACTTACTCCAGTGTCGACAACTTGACCGCTACCTCGCTTAGCCAGCAATGTTATCTTGCTGACTATTGTCAATATTTGTTTCTTAAAGTGCCCTCTGCTCTGAGAAGCTGAAACTCAGAATAAACAAACTAAGTGTTTTTCCTGCCAGAAGAACAAAATGCCTCGTAATACCACCTACTACCTTTTTTAGACAACACAACTGTTTATTTGTGTTTATTTTCCTCACAGACAGCATCTGTCTGTCTGTCTGTCTGCAGAAGGGCTTACTATGCCCTGGAAAAGGAGGAATCCATATCCAATGCTGAAAAATATGTTGTTAAACCTATTTTATACAGTTTATGTGTTTAACTAGTATTCACTAACATAGCTTGTTATGTTAGCGGGCCCCCCCAGCGGTCAATAGAAATACACATAATCACAAACCGACAAATAAAATCCCTCCTTGTTAGATTAAAAATCACACAACTTACATATGAACGTACATATAACTTTATATAACATGTTAGCATGTTATTCTCTCATAGCTGAATGTTAGGTGGTTGCTAGTTAGCTAGCTAGTAGAGTTTGTGGGACAGTTCTCCATGGCTGAGATATCATGCTAGTGGATAGTTAGCATGCTAATTCTCTGTTGCTGAAGTTAGCATGTTTTGGAAGTAGAAAAGAAGTTGGAGTGTCAGAGAACAGGAGTGGATTGCAGAACAATGAAGTGTCCTTGGGAAGGTGAGTGAGTTCATGAGAGTTTGATGCTATCTGAGATGTTAGCCCTCCCGTGGAGAACACAGAGAGAGAAAGGCAGTGTTTCCCCATGTCTTGTCCAGGTTTCTGATATGTGTTGAGAGGAGATTGAAGAAGAGCTCATATCCAGACCCCTCCTACGCCCCTCCATCACTCAGTGGGTCTCCATGCTGATTAATAGCTACAGACACATTTAATGAGTCGGCTCAGCAACTCTTTGCTAAATGATTAGCAAGCTGTATCTGTGTTTACGGCTAGGCTAACTCACAACAATAACCAACGTTACCTCCATCACAATACACATCATAATATGCTACTATACTATACAATATAGGTTTGGTTTATGTTTTTATTTGCTTTAACTCTTTTATCATTGTTACTAATCATATTTTGTATAGATATGTTTTCTGTATATATATTTTTAATATTGTTATCTCTTTTTAATTCTGATAACTGTTCTGTACTTTGTGTTGTGACTCATGTACTTTATTAATCCCATCTGGGATTAATAAAGTACATGTTATCTTAATTGATGTTATTTCAGGAACACTAGCCTGATAGATCACGCTGCTAACCCTGAACTAGCTCTGATGCTAAAGCGGTATCTGGATCTGACTCCCCAGCTACACAAAGCTCTGAGCATTCGCTGTGAGTTTATTAAGCACACCTACTTTTTAAACTAATTCAGGCTGCCACACAAAGAGGATATTGAAACAGATTAAACTATATTCATATATGAGTTTGGATATTGATACCTGCGACTGGATACAGACTCCAAATGAACATCATTAATAGCTCCCATACGCAGTACTCCAACCAAGTATATTGTGTGCATAAATACATACTATAGGAATATCACAGAAGGAAAAGGATATCAGTGTAATACTGATACCTAGAAAATGGCTTGTAATTGGGGATGCTTTTACAGGGGCTAATGTATTATCATATAAATTGAATTTAGGCTTTAGTGTTTGAGGGGGTAATGAGAAGAGTTGTTTTTAATTATGTTATTCCTACGTTTGGCTCAGAGTCTGTGCTGAATCCCCATCGTTTTGCGTCTTCTTATTTATTTGATATGATTAGTGGTGCTGATGCTGGCACCGCTCCCCTGTCAAACTCACTGGCAGGTAACAACACATTTGTAAAATCTAATTTTATGCTCAAGTGGTTTTGCTTATGCAATTTATCTTCCCCATCGCCCTCACTCACACCCTCCGTCTTTTTCTCCTTCATACTTCTCTGTCTCATTCTTAATTTCTCTCTCTCTATCTTTCTCTCCCCTCTCTCTCTCTCTGTCACTGTCTCTGTGCCTCTCTATCAATATATCTATCTCAGTTTTGCCCTTTCTATTCTTGCTCTATCTCTGTTTCTGGTCTCTCTCGCTCCTTCATATTCTCACTTTTTGCATTCATCTCTCTCTCTCTCTCTCTCTCTCTCTCTCTCTCTCTCTCTCTGCGTTGGTTTCCAGCCCAGCAGGGTGTCTTCTTCTCACTTATCATTCTTAAATGTTCCTCCATAATCCATCCATGATGCACGAGCACTCTATCCAGGAGAGCAAGCTACCAGTGGACCAAGACTCTGGTCGTGGTCAGGATTCTCTACACACATGACCAGGGCCAGGGGTACCAGAGACCATTGTTACCAGGGGACCAGTTACCAGGGTTACCAGGGGACCAGAGACCAGGGTTACCAGTGTTACCAAGGGACCAGAGTTACCATGGTTACCTGGGGACCAGTTACCAGGGGACCAGAGTTACCAGGGAACCAGTGGTAAGGGCGCAGAGACCAGAGTACCAGCACTGGTCGTAATCAGGGTCACCTACAGACTAGATGTCGTGACATCTGACACAACAGATGTGGATATTATTTACAGTATTCAATTAAGATCATTTCGTTTTATCTTTTCAAATTTGTAGAGAGATCAAGGGAGAGCGATAGATACAAAAGAGAGATGAATAGTGAGTGAGAGACACAGGGAGGGATAGAGAGAGAGCTGGGGCAAGAGTGACAATATAAATATGAATGCAATGTAAATGCTTATTTTCCATGGCAATAAAGCTCTTTTGAATTGAATTGAATTGAGAATGGGAGATCGAGAGATAGGGAGAGAAGGAAAGTAATAGAGATAAGAGATGGAGAAAGAGGAGGAGACATTTCCAGAATTTCATGTCTGGGATCAATAAAGTAATAATCCTATCGTATCTGAAAGAAAGGGCGCGATAGGTAGACAATAAGAGAGATAGGGAGAGTGATGGGTGTGAGGTGAGATAGGGATGGAGGTATTGATAGAGAAGGAGAGAGAGAGAGAGACAAAGAGAGAGAGTGTCTTTGTGAATGCCGTAGAAGGACGGGTCCGGCCCAGCTACGACCCAGAATAGACCAGCCAATCAGAGCCCTGCGTGCAGCGGGACACATCCTCTCCCTGACCAACCACATAACGCCTTCCTCGAAACAAAAAAGAAACTCCACGCCACACCTCCTCCCCTGGCTCTCCTCTTCCTCCTCTTCCTCCTCTGCCCGCCATGCTTTTGTTCTCGCGGAGGAAGAACCTCAACGTGCCAAAGATTCACCTGCCAGCCGCCTGGCCAGGTGCCTCCTCCCCCCTCCCCTCCTCATCCTCTTCCTCCCATCATCTCATCCTCCTCTTGCTCTTCTCCTCCTCTCTTGGCCTCCTCCTCCTCTCCTCCTTCTTCTTGTCCACCTCCTCCCCTCCCCTCCTCCTATTCCTCCTCTCATTTCCCCTCCCCTCCTCTCCTCCTCCTCCTCCTCTTTGGGTCCAAACACACATGGCACACTGCCATGATGGAACAAAAGGCGAAAGAACAGATTCTGGCCTAGACCTACTGCAAGATGGCCACTGCCTCTATCTCCTCGCACACCTGTCTGTGTGACTCACAGTATGTCTGTCTGTCTGACTCACAGTATGTGAGTCAGTCTGCCTGTTTGTCTCTTCGCCTGCCTGTCTGGCTGTCATCCTGTCTGTCATTCTGCCTGCCTGTCTGTCTGTATGCCGGTCTATCTGTCTGCCACCAGATTGGTAAATGGTGTAAACAACATGAAATTAATTTCCTTCTGATGATTCAGGATCATTTTGAGACAGTTACCTGGTTCACATGAGCTCTGTCGAAATGTTCTTTCTTCTCTTTTGAATCCTCCCTCTAATGAAACCTTCAGGCAACAATGAATTATGAAGGTAAATACAAACATGATGATTCATAACTCAAGCCTATTATTCTATTTTAAAAAGTAATTAGCTTGTGTTAACTCCTCTAAAGTAAAAAGTAAAGACAACAATTCAAGTTCACTTATCTCCATATCATAAATAAATACAAATAAAGGAAAGGCAGTTGGAAATAATTGAGGTTGTACTGCAACATATTCAACATTGTACATTTATCATTCAACCAATAAAGAAAGTTAGGACAACCCAATGCCTAGGCCACTAAAGGGAATATTTTATTATGTTTGTACTGTTCTGTCCTGCTCATCATCTCATAGGATCTGTCTTAAAGATCGGTCTTAAAGATTAATATTGTATTTTACAGTATTTAAATGACAAGAGGTATGGCTATGGTATTGGTAGGTGTATTGGTTGGTGTATTTGCTTATGTATCGCTAATGCATTCACGAGGTGTAGCTATATGCTATGAAGGGCATCCCCTCTTCACTACAAATCAAAGTCTTCTACTACTGATGCACAGGCCGTGGGATAATATATTTCAGGAATCAGAGGTGAGCGTCAACTACGGGATATGAAGGCGACATTTGAAGGAAATGTAAGAATTATGTTGACTGATCATTCCCTCTAAAACAGACAGAGAAGCTGAGCTGCAGAACATTAAATAATATTTATATATAAATAATGATAATCATGCTTTATTACGAAATGTCTCATTTTATGAATTACCCTACCAAAAACATATGTATTAATATCAAACATACTTGCCAGTATACTGGATGAACAATACTGACTGCCACACATATTTCAATTGATTTACAGTGTGTTGTTCAGGTGAATAATACCAGAGAAAAACATTACTTTTCAAAGGAAGAAAAATAAAAGCACAATTTCTCTAACTCTGTGTCATGATAAATCAATACTGCGTGAGTCTCCCAGGGTGAATCTATGGCTAGAACAGGAGCCCTTATACCAAATACACATAGAAATACTTCAATACCTAGTGATACCTTATCAATACCTATACCTTAACAAATACACCTAGCAATACTTTATCAATACTAAATGATACCTTAGCAAATGATACCATAGCAAATACACCTAGCGATACCTTAGCAAATACACCTTGCAGTACTTTAGCAATACCTAATGATACCTTAGCAAATACACCTAGCAATACTTTAGCAATACCTTAGTGATACATTAGCAATATGTATTGATACATTAGCAAATACACAGCAGTAGATGCTAATATAGACCAGTACCTCCCTAACCCACATCCTAGACACTAATATAGACCAGTACCTCCCTAACCCAGATCCTAGACACTAATATAGACCAGTAGCTCCCTAAACCAGCACCAAGACTAGTGTTTTATGTTTATATTCTATGGGATCGGTCAGTGGGAGTTCCATGGGGGTTTAATTATCTCTCTGAGCAGAGTAGAGAGGATGGGTTTTTTCATTCTGTTCTCTCTAGCTTGTTGTGGACTAGCAGGTGGGTCCTGCGGGCGCTAGCTGGATATATGGGCTCTGCTGCAGATCAGACGCTAGATTAGCGCCCGGCCCGCTACCACTAGCTTCAGAGTAATTGACATTGATTTTACAACTAAAGATGCAATTAAAATTTAGCCCAGTGTTTAGCCCCTGGGTGGAGATTTGAGAAACGCTTTTGAGGACATAGTTGGGAGCACACCGTTAGCAGGTGGCACTCTAAATGACAATGGAGATATTTGCTAATGTTACAAGGTGTGGTGAATTGGTTGGGTTTCAGAAATGCTGTAGTAATCTATTTGGTATTGCTAGATGCATTTGCTAATGTATTGCTAAGGTACCACTAGGTCTATTTGCTAATGTATCACTAACATATTGCTAAGGCATCGCTAGGTGTATTTCCTGGTGTATCATTAATGTATCATTAAGGCATCGCTACGGTAACAATGGATGTATTTGCTGTGGCATCACTAAGGTATCGCTAGGTGTATTTACTAGACGTGTGGGTGCTTTGTTAAGCGTTAGCTCGGCCAGAGGGGTGATAAAGGCACATAACAGGCATGATTTTTATAACCTCTTGACATACTTTTGTATAAGACTGTAAACCAAGCACCGGAGGCTAGACGACAGAGTGTTTAACTGCAACAAGGGAAACACACGTTAAGCACTCAATCAAGGCCTCCACCAACAGCAGTAAACTCAGATGATGAACAGTCCAGAACCGGACCGCTCCACAGAGACCAGCCTGGACCTGAATACCACACCTCAGATTTCAAAGTCATCAGCTGGGGTTACTAAATATACCCCTTCTAAATATGAAACTACCCTACTTACACACACACAGGCATGCAGGCACACACACACACATGCACACGCACACGCACACACACACACACACACACACACGGTTTAGTGGTGGGCAGGATAGTCTAGTGGGCACTCCCAGCTGGAAGGTTGTGGGTTCGATCCCCAGTGTCCAAAGTCTACCTGTAGGAATGGTATGGAGTCAGATAAGTCTCAATATTAATTAATCCACACAGAAGGATTCACAAATGTATTTCGGGATTTATATATAAGTGACTTTCCACAAAAATATTTTTCAACACACACAAAATATTTATTTAGTATATAAATGCAAAACATATAAAAAAATAAGGTTCACAAATGTATTTCTGATGCACACACAAATATTTATTGTTTTAAATGAATGTAGTAGAAATCCACAAATATATGTATTTAAAAGTATTTGCAATTTTCATCAAAAACATATTCGGATGTTGTGACATTTACATACAAACTGTTGAACCTGCATTTACAAACTGCTTCTCATGTGTAAACTTTACTGCATGTGTGTGTGGGTTTTTTGAGACTCCCTGCCGTGGCTCGATTAACAAATGGATTTTTTCAACAGGGAATTATCTGTAGCCAATCAGATGGCTCCTTCCGTTTCAACCAATCACTTAAGTGTAGATTCGAGGGTATGATTTATTGTGATCACATAGCGTTACATCTGTGCAGTCTGCAATTATGAACAGGATGTCCCTTGCATCCCCTCTGTAGATATAAGATATATTTGTATTGTGCTCAACATGGCGTCTGGTAGTGGCACTCCAAGTGAAGCATAACATACCTTGTTACCCTTGTCGTAAGTCATGAAATGTTCTTGAATTATGAATGATTGGTGTGTTATTAGCTCAGTTACTGTATAACATTTCCGCATGCTAATAAGGTTAAACTTTCTGCTTAGCCAAGTTTATAGGTTTATAAATACACAGGATGTGTTAAAAATGCCACCTCTTATTCTGCTCCCGATGGTGATGGAAGGCTTAAGCACTGACCTACGCTACTCTGATGTTGAAGACTGGGCAGAGACGTCATTGGGGTTGTCAAGTGGGCTCCTACTTTCACCAACGTTTCGCCTACTGGGCCCACAACGTCTCCAGTAGGCTCAGCGGTGTGTTCTGGCACCCCTAATCGACTCCTCCTGTCGGCGGACTTCGGCCACAACCAACTTTACGGCCACAGCCGCTCTAGTGAGGATGCCAGCGAGGTTGTTTCTTTCGCAAAGCCCCAAGCCACCTCTTCCGTGTTGGATTTGGCCCACGGTGTCGCCATGGTGGAGAGCAGATTTTGCCTGCTATGCCGCATTCTTAGCCGTCTACTTCTTTCCTGTTGCCAGGGTTGGGGCCGCAGCTCGGATCACAGTGTCCTTTGACTCTGCCAGGGTCATCTCTAGTCTCACTTTAGTGCATTTGAACTCTGTGAGGCTAGAGAGAGGCAGCTGGAGTAGCCCCTGACCATACAGACCTATGCTGCACAGTCATATAAGAGCTGTTTATCCTTTCCATCTTCTCAACTCTTGTGAGAGTGATGTCATACATGGTTAGTGGCCACATATGGTGAGGTAGTAACCCAAACTGCAGGCACCAGATTTTCAGCTTGCCGGGTAGCATAGATCGATCGATGTTCTCTAGATCTTTGATGATCTCTTGCCTTAGCTTGTGTGCCAGATCAGTGTCCTTCAGTTATCATCTTCCTAGACTTTTGATTGGCTTCTGTGACACAGTTGGGATAGGTTCTTGATCGATGAAGAACCTTTGTTCTGTCAGTTTGCCTTTGGCTATAGGGATGCTTCTTGATTTGGATGGCTTGAATTTCATTCTGGCCCCAGTGATGCTCTCTTGAAGCTTCCCTGGTGCAAGGTGCTGTTGTCATGGTTGTCATGTCATTGGTGAAGGCCAATGGGGAGATGGTACACCCTGCCATTATGCCAATCTACATGTGGTGCCATGTGGTGGTAAACTCTGGCATGGTGAAACAGAGCTGCAGGTCTTGGACATAAGCCTTGGCGAGGTTTGTGATGGTCTCTGGTATCCTGAAAAGTCAAAGGATGCCCAGAGTTATAACGTTGAAAAAAATCTTACCCTCTACATTGAGGAGACTGATGGGGTGGAATTGGCTGATATCCATGGACTCCTTCTCTTTCGGAATCAGGACTCCCCCTGACCCAAAGCATACCCCATGCTTTGGGTATGATTCCCTTCTCCCGGGCCACTCTCATTAGCCTCCAAAGGAAGCAAAGAACATCAGGAGCACTCTTGCAGATTAAATACGGAACCCCATTGTCCCTGGGGCTGATGATACTCCTGCCTGCTTTACTGAACCCCATTGTCCCTGGGGCTGATGATACTCCTGCCAGCTTTACTGTATGTCCACCTACCTCCACTTTGGAGAATGAATGTCCATCTGGTGCTCTGGTTGTTCGATTGGTGGGATGTCCAGTGGAATAGCTTTCTGCACGTACCTCTGGTTATCTGCATGCACTCCTTCCAGATGCTCGTCCAGCTCCTGCCTTGATGTTTTCAGGATTCTTCCCTTTTCTTTGGTGAAAAGTGATTTCACGAACTTGAAGGGGTCCTTGAATAAACGTGATATTGCTCATTCTTTCTTTTTTTGTGATTTCGGCAGGTTCTCTGCTCATCTCAGGGTTGTCAAACGGCTTTTGATGATTCCCTGGAGAATGTTGATGCCCTCGAGAAGCCTTCCTCCACTGCTTCTTGAGTTGCCTTCTCTCCCGGATCAGGCGTTCCATCTCCTGTTGTCGTCTGGACTTACTTTCCAATACCTTTTCCTTTTTGTTCCTTATTCCATATCGATGTGATCCATCCGTTTATTAACAATTATTAGTGCAATTATTAACCAGGTAGCTGTTTCTGCAATTATTAGCCAATCATTCATAATTCAAGAACATTTCATAACTTACGACAAGAGAGTAACAAGCTAAACATGTTATGTTTCACTTACACTTGGAGCGCCAATAGCAGACACCATGTTGAGCATAATACAAATAAAAGTATATTTTAAATCCTTATATCTACAGAGGGGATGCAAGGGACGCAATATTATTTTTCCTAGGATGGCGAAGGAATCTCATGAGTAACTCAAAATAATTCATGAAAACGTGATGAAACACAACATGTAGCTAACCTAATACCTAAACTTCACCATATCTAACCTAATACCTAAATTAACCCTAACCTAATACCTAAACTTAACCATCTCTAACCTAATACCTAAACTTAACCATCTCTAACCTAATACCTAAACTAACCATCTCTAACCTAATACCTAAACTTAACCATCTCTAACCTAATACCTAAACTTAACCATTTCGAACCTAACACCTAAACATAACCATCTCTAACCTAATACCTAAACTTAACCATTTAATCAGCTAAACTAAGCAATGTACTACAGTAATGTAGACCTTTACCTAAATGTAATTTGTAACATCAAATGCAGTGGAAATAAACTAAACATAAAATTAAGACGTGGAGGGACTCAAACTCAGGTTTCCCACACCAAAATCATATGCGCTAACCAGTACGCCACAGAATTAGTTAAAACCAGCTTTGTCAACATTGGCATTAATTTTAATTTAACCAGCCACGTGTTGTGTGTCATCACGTTCTCAATAATTATTCATGAGATTCCTTCGCCATCCTAGGAAAAATAAACTCGCGCAAGGGACATCGTGTTCATAATTGCCATCTGATTGGAAAAAAATGCATGTGTGAATCGAGCCACGTCAGGGAGTGTCAAAAAACCCACACACAAATGCAGAAGTTCACACACGACAAGCAGTTTGTAAATGCTGGTTCAACAGTTTGTATATAAATGTAACAACATCCAAATATGTTTTTGATGAAAATTGCAAATACTTTTAAATACACATATTTGTGGATTCCTACTACATTTATTTAAAACAAGAAATATTTGTGTGTGCATCAGAAATACATTTGTGAACCTTATTTTTGTATATGTGGATTTTCGATAATTATTTTTGTCTGCATTGACAAATATTTTTGTGGAGAGTCATTTATATATAAATCCCTAAATACATCCTTCTGTGTGCATTCATTAATATACTGAGACTGATCTGACTCCATATCCTTGAGCAAGACGTTTTAACTCCTACCTGCTCATTACTGACTGAATGTATATAAAAATAAATTCATTGTAAGTCGCTTTGGATAAAAGTGTCTGCTGAATGATTAAATAGAGATAGAGTAGACCAACTAACCAACACCAGCACAAACCACCACCTTCTACACATGAAGGTTAATCAGACCATACACATTGACACTGCTGTCAATAAATAAACATGTAGTCTGACTGAGGATTTCACTCCATGGTAAATTCATGTTGTCCACACACACAGTATGTCATGAATAACATATTAAATTATGAGCGTAAAAAGCATACGAGTAAAGTATGTGTTGTTATGTGAGATAAGCACAGCGGGGAGATGAGAACGCAGGAGGTAAGGTGGACTAAACAATGTCCTCAATTACATGATGACTGTAATCATTTATTTTATTTATTTAGCTGCGAAAATAAATAAATGTATTTAGGGGGGTTGTGGTCGTATTGTGTCATCATTGTATGAAGTTACAGCCTACATGATGGCTCCAGTGGGGAAAACATGGAAATAAAGTTTCATTTGTGAAAGTTAAAGTAAAGGATTGTTCCAGATGTGAGCGACAGGCAGTGAACTGTACGTCGATGACAAAGAACAATCTATTAAACCAGCGTAAAGGTTCATAACGATGTTGAATACAATAAGCATTTGGTAAATCCACTGTTGGAGGAGATAAGGCTGGGCGATGTGGTCTCCATACCTGGGTTTATCCGGCGTGCCGGGAACAATCATCTAAACACGTACAGACCTATTGTCTGGCGCTAATAAAAGAGGGATGCTTTATCACAGAGCGCACACATCATTCTTGCGCTCTTTTCAAAGCCGATTACCCCTCACAGGAGCAGGTCGGCGGAGACGACGCATTCACATCCAGCCACGCACACGGAATGTTAATGTGGCGTTGGACCGCCGGCTGGCCTTGCGGAACCACACGGGCTTAATGACTTCGTTAGCGTCCTGCGGGAGCTGTTCTCGTTACCTGGTCAGACCTGTCAGGTGGATACAGAACCGCCGCGGGTCTTTGTTGCTCAGGCCAAGTAACAGAGAGGACCCTCCGTGAGAGACCCGTGGCGGGTGGGGGGTGAGGGGGTGAGGAAGGAGGGAGAGAGGAAGGAAGCGTCACGCAAAAGCGACGTGCGGGAATACTGCTAACGAGGGTGACGTCCTTGACAAAAGCGCACGTAGCCCAACGCGTCTGAATGATTCCTTTCTGAATACCATTGGAAGTGGCCCAAGAATAGCATTAGAGCACTTTGAGCTAGCCCAGCGAGCACATGTTTCATTACGCATACATCAATACGGGTCGCAGCCAACCTGTGTAGAAAATAATTCACATCTTTTTTTTATTTGTATTGCCCTCTATTATCCCCCTCCTCCAACAGACCGCCGCGCTGGGCAGACGTTTGTTCTTCAACTGCACCTTCTTGATTGATGTCACGCTGAAGTGGACGCCTCCTTTAGAAGTATAAGTCATAGTAGAAAAGCTTTAACAACAGCAATGCCTTTAGAAGTATAAGTCATAGTAGAAAAGCTTTAACAACAGCAATGCCTTTAGAAGTATAAGTCATAGTAGAAAAGCTTTAACAACAGCAATGTCCAGCAGCGCTGAAAGCCACCGCCACAAGCAGCCAGCATTTCCCTGACAGATCTCTCTCTGGTGGGCCTTCAAAGACTACACGGAAAGGAAGTACTACTGTTATTGCCAATAACATCCTAACAGATCAATAAGGGACCAATACACATCCCTCCCTGATGTCCCGGTTTACTGGGGAATGATTCACGGAAATGTATCCTCACTGTCTGTCTTTAAAATGAACCTTTATTCTTTGTTTTAGGGTTTTAAAAGGTCAGCATATTTCAAACCGTATCAAGGTTGTGTAGTAATTAGCCGTCGTAATGGCTTCACGTGACTGAACACAGTTCAACAGAGCTGGACACTCTGGAAAGGGAAAATCCTGCCCGGGACTTAGAGTCAACCTGCTGGATATGCTAATGAGCCCCACTAACGAGCTGGACTAACAAGCTGTAGCTGAGTAACAGCTGGAGAAAAAACATGGAGCAGGAGCTTCTGAACATGGAGTCACCCACCTCTGGAATTCAATGTCATTCTTTCTATGAATCTAAAAAGATTGCTTTGTATTCAAAAAATGTATATCATAAAAAAATGAATTTGTCATTAAATCATGAAAAATCTATTCAACCGTAATTAATTCACATACCAAATCCATTATTCCGTAATAATGAGAGGAGAGGAAAGGAGGAGAGGGCAGAAGATAGGAGGTGGAGTGGAGGAGAGGAGGAGGAGGAGGAGAGGAGGAGGAGTGGAGAGAATAAGTATGTCTCTGGTACGTGGGAGCAGATTGAAGGAGGTGGAGGGGAGGAGAGGAGAGGAGGAGCAGACTGGAGGTGGAGGGGAGGAGAGGAGAGGAGCAGACTGGAGGTGGATGGGAGGAGAGGAGAGGAGGAGCAGACTGGAGGTGGAGGGGAGGAGAGGAGAGGAGCAGACTGGAGGTGGATGGGAGGAGAGGAGAGGAGGAGCAGACTGGAGGTGGAGGGAAGGAGAGGAGGAGCAGACTGGAGGTGGAGGGGAGGAGAGGAGCAGACTGGAGGTGGAGGGGAGGAGAGGAGGAGCAGAATGGAGGTGGAGGGAAGGAGAGGAGCAGCAGACTGGAGGTGGAGGGGAGGAGAGGAGGAGCAGACTGGAGGTGGAGGGGAGGAGAGGAGGAGCAGACTGGAGGTGGCAGACAGCAATGTCTCATCGTGGTGAGACATGTCGCTATGACGACAAACACTTGTTTTTACTCCTCATCTCCTGCCACCCTTCATCTCTGAGGGACGGTCACGCTCGGT
>OOFB01038121.1:16499-31767 GCA_900323305.1 Trachyrincus murrayi
CTTTCTATGAATCTAAAAAGATTGCTTTGTATTCAAAAAATGTATATCATAAAAAAATGAATTTGTCATAAAATCATGAAAAATCTATTCAACCGTAATTAATTCACATACCAAATCCATTATTCCGTAATAATGAGAGGAGAGGAAAGGAGAGGGGAGAGGGGGGGGGGAGGAGAGGAGAGGAGCAGACTGGAGGTGGAGGGGAGGAGAGGAGGAGCAGAATGGAGGTGGAGGGAAGGAGAGGAGCAGCAGACTGGAGGTGGAGGGGAGAAGAGGAGAGGAGGAGCAGACGAGGTGGAGGGGAGAAGAGGAGGAGCAGACTGGAGGTGGATGGGAGGAGAGGAGAGGAGGAGCAGACTGGAGGTGGAGGGGAGGAGAGGAGGAGCAGACTGGAGGTGGAGGGGAGAAGAGGAGAGGAGGAGCAGACGAGGTGGAGGGGAGGAGAGGAGCAGCAGACTGGAGGTGGAGGGGAGGAGAGGAGGAGCAGACTGGAGGTGGCAGACAGCAATGTCTCATCGTGGTGAGACATGTCGCTATGACGACAAACACTTGTTTTTACTCCTCATCTCCTGCCACCCTTCATCTCTGAGGGACGGTCACGCTCGGTGCTGCTCATAAACTACTGCTGCTTCTTCTCTGATCCCTGACAGCAACATGGAGCTCTCTCTCTCTCTCTGTCTCTATTTATCTCTCTGTGCCGCTCCCTCTGTATCTCTAGCTCGGTTTCCATCTCTTTGTATCTGTCTATCTCTCTCTGTCTCTGTTTCAAATTCAAAGGGCTTTATTGGCATGGAAAAACACAAAAATAAGATTACAAAAATTTAATCGTAAAAAAAATACAAGAGCAGTACAAGAGCATCTATCCCTCTCTCTTGGTCTATATCTATCTATCTCTATGTATCTCTCTCCATCTCTCTGTATCTATCCCTCTCTCTTGGTCTATATCTATCTATCTCTATGTATCTCTCTCCATCTCTCTGTATCTATCCCTCTCTCTTGGTCTATATCTATCTATCTCTATGTATCTCTCTCCATCTCTCTGTATCTATCCCTCTCTCTTGGTCTGTATCTATCTATCTCTATGTATCGCTCTCCATCTCTCTGTATCTATCCCTCTCTCTTGGTCTGTATCTATGTATCTCTATGTATCACTCTCCATCTCTCACTCTCTGTCTCTCTCTCTCAAACCTGGACAATCAGCGCTGCTTAGTTGTTATGACACGAAGGGCGAGTGGAAGGGCGATCGAGAGCAGGCTGGGCCGCCCGTCCATCGCAGGGCTGGGTGACATGCACCCCGTACACGGGTGCAGGGCTGGGTGACATGCACCCCGTACATGGGTGCAGGGCTGGGTGACATGCACCCCGTACACGGGTGCAGGGTTGGGTGACATGCACCCCGTACACGGGTGCAGGGCTGGGTGACATGCAACACGGGTGCAGGGCTGGGTGACATGCACCCCGTACACGGGTGCATGTACATTACTGTTTTAGGTTTGGGAGATCAACTGTAGAACAAACACTCACACCGGTTTACTGGTGTAAAAAACATTGATAGTGAAAGTATAGTGTGTGAACAATGTAATCCCCTGAATCCAGCGAGGGAGACTGAAACAAACGAGACTACAGCAGTGAATCATCACCGATGGGTTCCATCTGCCGATGTGTTGCCCTGGCCTAACTGTTGTGCTTAACACTTATTGATAATCTAGTTTGTTTGTTTCCGTCGCTGCACGTAGTGGTGGTTTATTTTAGAGAGCTGTTCTCTGGTGTTTTTCTGTCCACCGCAGTCACAGAAACACAAGCTGAGGAAACATCCCACCTGGTAGTTTTCTCTACATGATATGCGACACTAAGTTGGATTTAGTGGCTCTAATTGAATCCAGGAGCCTGTGGGTCGGACTGGAGGTGTTTCCTCTGGTGAATAACAAGAGGTGAGGAGCCCTGCTGTGGCGATACACAAGAGCCTGCTCCTCTACTCTCATCACGGTTACACAGAGGTCCGAACACCATTTGCGCCATCTTGGCTGCTTGGCCGTTTGGCGGGAACAGGCAGGGAGCCAGGGCCCTGGTGGGAGGACTGTTTAGAGGGAGAGGAGGGCCCTAACCGCAGGCTCCTCTACCCTCACCCACTGCCCCCTTATTGTAAGTCACTTTGGACAAAAGCGTCTGCTAAATGCCCTCAATAAATAAATACATTAATAAATAAAATAAATAAGGAGAGGAGGAGAGAGGAGACAGAAGAAAGGACGAGGGAAGGAGAGATGGAGGGAAGGAGGAGTGGAAGAGAAGAAGGGAGGAGTGGAAGAGAAAATGAGTACATTAGAGAAGAGAAGAGAGGAAAGAAGGAAAGCAGAGGAGGAGAGGAGTTCATCGTTCTAAACAAGTCAGCCAAGGGGAGCCACAGGGGGAGGTGCAGCGGGGGAGGTGCAAGGAGAGCAAGGTGCAGAATTGAATAATAGGAGAAAAAGTGTAAAGAGTGTGGAGCTGACGAGTTCATTACGCCGCAAAGCTTTCCTCCAGGTTACCGTTAGACGACTTCAACAATAAAAGCTGCCGACGTGGCAGACATTGCTGCTGCACGCGTCAAACCCACATCACCGTTAATCACATTCTTTCTTTCTGCTGCTCCACATCCAAATAATGATGCTTTTGTTCCTGCATTAAGCTGAGCCAGGCAGCACAGGGCATGCTGGGCTGTAAGTGAACTTGTTTTAATCAACAATAATAGATGTGCTGTACTGCCCTACAAAGCCTGACTGCAGTACTGTAACTACGCAAAGGCTAAGACTGAGAAGAATGGCTTTAAAGTGTTTTGACTGGCCAGCCAAATGGGTTATAGGTATATAAGTGATATTATCACTTATTGTACATATATTCATGAGGTCATTTGTACGCCCAAAAACCATGACGCTGATTTGACCTTTGAGCCCAGAAATATAGATACTGAACTCTGCCTTAAATGGTTCAATTAGCACTGCAATGTGCAGTAACTACAATGCTGTTGTTTTCTTCTGTCGTATTTTAGTCTTAATATCATTTCATTTAACTTTTTTATTTATTCACCTATCGAGATAATCATTTTTTCAATCAATTAAACTTTGCATCATCTTCATTTTCATCATCGTTGTCACCATCACCAGTGTTGTTGCCTTGATTACAATCACAATAATTATCCTTGTCTTTACTATTTAACACAATGATTAAAACCGCACACACACAGCCAGCAGATACCCCGGTTACGGTATATCCTGTTACACTTTGACGCTGGGCAGTTTGTTACATTATTATTAAATGTCAGTAAACACGTTACATGATACTACTGAAATGGGCAACATATGGACAATATCTTTCTGCCAGACAACGCCGTGAATGATCATGAGGAAAATGAAGATGCTGTTCATGTAGACGAAGAGAAACATCACTCTCATGGCTGCTTGATTGTTGTGGGATAACTTCATACATGATGCCTTTCCAGTTTTTATATATCTTTTTTTTCAACACTGGCTGGATTAACTTTGTGATGTGGACCACAAAACGTAGATTACATGGCATCGGCGACGATGTGAAGTTACAGAGGATAATGTTATAGCTTTCAGGGAGCAGGTAAGCTAACGCTAGCTAACTAAACATCGCCTGTCAGTCAGCATATATAGCGATGTGAGGTTAGATGGGTGAAATCGGTCGGTTGGATCCCAATGCAGACCGCAGTCATTTCACTTACTGCGATCTGCCATGGTTTTGAGTCAGATTTTGTAGTTGTAGCAATTTTTATAACTCAATTTCGACCAAAAATGTAGTTACTGCGGTTAGCCTTTGGACGGCAGTATAGTAACAGTGGTGGAGAATACAAGAACTAGCTGCTGTACTTAGTATTGTTAGTAGTATATTAGGAGTATATTGTTGTTCTGAGAGTCAATGGCGTATTGGAAATTATAAACACAACCCCCCCCCCCCACACACACACACACACACACACACACACACACACACACACACACACACACACACACACACACACACACACACACACACACACACACACACACATACACACACACACATTGTTATTGTTTTGGATGCACCGTGACACCTCAGTGAAATACAGACCATCTGGCAAGCGCCTAACCGCTAAACCAGCTAACGGCTAAATCCGTACAGGTTCATGTGTATTTAGCCATTGGTTGGAGAGCGCTGGAGGACCTGGGAGAGAGCAGGGTGTAGTGAGAGTGGGATTCAGCCAGGTCTGGCAGGAGGACTGCAGCGTTGTCACGCTGATGCTGTGAAGGACTCCCAACGACACACTTCGCCCACACTCAGACACTGTCCTTCAAACACCAAGGAGAGGCCTGCAGCTCCTCCAAACACACATGTAAGGATGTACCCTTCACCATGCAACTGGCCCTCACTATGTAGACAACACACATATATGTATACCACCTGTCACCTGGTGCTGAAAAACACATGTCCCCTTCCACCTGGTATACTACCCTAGTACCCTACACTACACAGAGATGCAGACAGATATAGACAGATATAGACTCAGACTATATAACCTCAACCTATAGATTCAGGTGACATAGACAAAGACTATATAACCTGAAACCTGAATGAAATTGTTAGCGACAGTCCAGTCCTCATTCAGTCATTTATCAGACGCGTTTACCTAAAGCAGTGAATTCAGATAGGTATCATTAAGGAGCAAGTAGGGGTTAGGGGCATCTTGCTCAAGGGTACCGGCAGGTAGGCTGCAGGCATTGGGGATGGAAGCCAGAACCCTTTGGCTGGGAATCGAACACCCTAACCACTATCCTGGCACCCCTCGGGAATGATCTCTGAATACGGAGACTCCCATCACTGGTCACATCCATATAATCAATCACCACTATTGATTACATTAGATTGATCTGTCTCTGTGGATCAGTTATTCAATAATCCATCATGTGATATTTACCAGGACATTAATCAACGTTCCTCAATGTGACAGGGAGAATGAAGTGATTGGCCGCCAGGTGATTTGACCATAATTATAATGTATAATATATAATAAGAGCATAATAATTACACCAGGTGAATCATATGTCTGAATGTGTAATGTCTTCCAGGTGCAGTAAGATGAAGGTGGTGTCTGTGTGGATTTCCCACAAGGTGAGAGCGGCTAAGTTTAGACCGCGGCGGCGGGAGGAGATGATGCACGAGTTCTCCATGAAGTTCTTCCTCGCCCGCCTGAGATCTGTGTTTGAGGCACGTCGGGCGGAAAACGATCACAAGTGTGTTTTCTCATTTTGATAATTAAAAGGTTTCCGCTTTTTACCGTAAAAATACATTTTAATGCTGCCCTGGGGCCAGTGTTTTTTCATCCGCCTCTCTTGAAGGGGATGCAGAAAGCAATTAAGCTAACTCAGCACGGCCACCTCCTCCTCCCTCCCTGTGACCTACATTTAGTCCAAACACAGGTGCAGCCCAAACCATCACACTCTTTCTGCTTCCTCTCAGACTTTTAATCGCAAAACAAAGGCAGAATCGTTGGTGTCAGCACGAGGGGGGGCTTAGTTTGAGTTTTTTTGTTTGGGATCAAACAGACGTTCACTCATTAGAGAGGAGGACCTTAGTGAAACCCGCTTGGAGCCCAACTCCCCTCGCCGCCTTCCCATGAATATCACAGCCTTGGATCGGTAATGAACAGGCTTTTAGACAGAAGGACAGGCTGCTTCAACTGGCGGAAGAGGAGTTTCATCCTCAGTGAGGTTGGTAACAACGTATTATGGAGATGACGGTTCAATCAAATCAATCCAGAAAGAACAGATGAGACACCAGCTGCACCTCAAGTAAGATCGTCAAACTAGTATCCACTCAGATTATATTATTGATCCCGGGGAAAATTGCTTCTGTTACAATCACCCAGCCAGAGATAATAGAAAATAGAAAACAGGATACAAAAGTATATAAAACATATGAAACACAAAAGTACGGTAAGGCAATACAAACATAGAAACATTTACATATGTAGAAAACAAATGTATGTAAAGGACACCTGTTTTACCACCAGGTGTGAGATTTAGAAAATAGTGGCCCTTTGAAAGATATACATTTGACTACATTCTGTTATTCTAAAATACAAACAGGAAACGATTCCATTTGAACTAGAAAAGAAATCAAAGTCAAACCTAAATATCGAAGTCAGGTGGAGAAAAGTGAGAGGAAATCAGGGTGAGTGGGTGTCTTTACTCAGATGTACAACCTGAGCTGTAGTTTACAAACCACTGAAACTACAAAGACTCCCCAGACATCGATAGCACTCAGAGTAATGTGGCCACTTTGTCCTGGGAGTGACTCCTCTCTCTCCTCCCCCCTGCTGTTGTCCTGGGAGTGACTCCTCTCTCTCCTCCCCCCTGCTGTCTAACTGTCAGCAGACAAAGCTGTGATGCTGCAGGCACATCCACCACCTCCTCCAAACACATCCACCACCTCCTCCAAAACACATCCACCACCTCCTCCAAACACATCCACCGCCTCCTCCAAACACTCCTCCCATCTCCTCCAAACACTCCTCCCATCTCCTCTAGCTTCACCACCATCTCCTCCACCCCCACTTCCTCCACCACCACCTCTTCCCATCTACACCACCACCTCCTCACCTCTTCACATCTCTCCTTCCTCCTAGCCTCCCACCTCCTCAACCATCTCCCACCACTGTGTGTATATGTGTGTGTGTGTGTGTGTGTGTGTGTGTGTGTGTGTGTGTGTGTGTGGCATTATCAAGCTCCACTGAGTTAATTTATTTTCTGCACCGGCGACTTGCAACAACTCTTCTCGTACTTCTATTAACCGTCTGAAGGATTCTAGGAGAGAGAGAGACGGAAAGACAGAGAGAGAGAAAGAGAGAGAGAGAGAGAGAGTGAGAGAGAGAGAGTGAGAGAGCGAGAGAGAGTGAGAGAGAGAGAGAGAGACAGACCTACCAGAGTTGTACAGCAGAACATACTGAGCATGCTCAATAGGAACATACTAACAGAGCATGCTCAGATCAAAAACGAGTCACACAGAGGGTATAAAGACACACAAATACGCACACACAGTACAGTTTATGTGTACGTTTGAGATATTCCTGTATGTGCGCTCCGTGGGGAATTACAGCATTGGTTTACTAACTTTTTTGGACACATTTTTTGTTCAGAAAATTATTGCTGCCATTACTTCTTACATTGTTGGGCATCTGCTCCCACACACATGGCTGAAACCCCATCAACGTCCGCCGGTAATATCAATGTCCCAGTCGCACCACACTGACTGGTGCACTGAAAGTGATTGGCAGTTCGCTAGTGTTGAAGAATCATTAGGCTGTCGGTTCGTCTATAAAGGGAACTTTGCCCTTCAAAACTTTTGAATCCAAAAACCTACCATCAAATATCTATAGCTTATGTCTCCCACGTGACCCCATATGCAAATCAGGTGACCCCAGGTTGGGGAACACTGTCCTAGCAGAGACTAGTGCCAGGTTGTCAGCAGATGAGCTCTGGATCAATTCTATATCGTGTTTAAGCTGCAATAAAATACAATAACGACAACAAATCAATCCAGAGAACTACAACAACGCAATACAAAGAACTACAAAAAACTATAACAACACAATGGTTGCTGACCTTGGTTCAGGTCTCTCTATTCTGGAATGAAATATGTTGTTTACGTGTTGTTTACATTTTGTTTATGAATGTGTTGTTTAAATGTTGTTTGAATATTGTCTATGTGTTTTCTTCTCCTTTCTTCTTCTTCTACGGATCGTCCTCTGCGGTCGTGAAAGGCCACCGGCTCCTCCAGCTGTCCCCGCACATCCCGAGGCTAATTAGCCACAGCAAGCTAGCGTCTCCCTGGCCTCCATTTCCCATGATGCCCTGTGTTTTGCCTCGCAGTTAAATGTGGAAATTAATTACAGTCTGTCCTGCTCCTCACTGGGGAGGAGGAGGGATAGAGAACGACTCTGGTGTGTGTGTGTGTGTGTGTGTGTGTGTGTGTGTGTGTGAGAGAGAGGGAGTTACCTCTGAATCTTAAATATAAATCATATTTCATTATTGTTGACATCATGATATATTATTGTTTTGTATTATTCTATTACCCCCGTCGTGTGGATTACGGCCCTACTTCATCATTATGGTTCCACTGCTCACAGATTGATTCAGTTGTTTCAGGGCACATTTCATCTGTCTCGTATCAATTCAACTCATGGATGTTTTATACAATCGGTTGAGCTCTTTGTTGTCAGAGCAGAGGTCATGTGACTGTAATAGAGTCATCTGATTGGTCATCTTAAGGCAAGATGGACGGAATTGTCCATCAAGCCACAGAAATGTAAACGTTGGCAGACATTTGTGACTGCAGTGATGCTTGGTTTGGATAGAAATCACCTGTTAGTATGGACATGTACAAAGAGGTTGACTCCAGGTATCTATCTGTCCCTTACGGTGGCTGTGGTGATTCTATAGTTCCCACGGGCATTAAAACAGTGTCATCATCATGTATTCACTACTAGAGCACTCAGATACCGATGCTGGGTTGTACATTACCCCAAATTCCCATCTGGGATTAATAAAGAAAGTTGTAAGTTGTATTTTTTTTATTGTTGTTTTTTATATACTGTGTGTGTAGTTGAAAGGGAAAACATATTGTGGTAAAGTCTGGGTTATTATTGCAATTATGAATATGCTGTTGTGTATACTGGTGGTCATATACATATAATACATACTACATACATACAACATATATATTTGACCCAAAACTATGCATTTTCACGTGATATTTTTTACCAACATTTTTTACCAATGCTAATTTAACATTAGCATTTATTTGTGAAAAACATCTGTGAACACAATGAGATGAATCTCTTGAATGTACCTTCCTCTACTACTGTTCCTCATCTCAAGGTCAATAAACGTAATTTAGTGCATCCATGGCTGAGCATTAGATAGTCAGGCAAAACCCTGACATATACAACATTAATATAGCATATACTTTACACTGGAGATAATATTAATATACTTTATAAATAAATATAAATATGAGGGGCAGTTTATTTGCATCACAACTGGAGGAATGTGAGTGGGTGAATCCTTCAACATTAACCCTCATTAGATAAACTATACTTCCATACATCTCAGCTTACCCCTATGACATACAATACTAGATACAGTATGAAATACACAATATAAACACAGCAGAGGGACGTTCAAACACACTTCCATACATGCCAGCTGTGAACATCAAAGGCAGGCGTCTGAACGACTTAATTCAGATAAATAAAACATCATGAGGGATTTAAAAACATGAACATTAGCATGTCAAACACTGGCCACCAGGGGGCCTTGACAAACAGAGAGAAGCTGCATTATCAACATATTACCAGATAAGTATCAATACATTACCAGATAATTGTACATTCTGTTACATGTTACATATATTATGCCTCACAGTCATCCGTTCACACTGCCAAGAGGAGGAACGGCAGGGTATCGAACTGACAGGGTATCAAACTGACAACCTTCCGGCAGTAAGCTGACCTGCTGTTCTACCGGCCGTGTGCTGGTTGTCACAGCGTCTCGTACATCCTGGTTGCCGTAATACCCGGCTGACCTGCGGTCTGGGTGAGTAATGGGGGTCATAGAGGAGAGCGGTTACCACGGAGATAAGACAACAACCGGACGACATGGAGAGACCCTTCTGTGTGAAAAAAAAACAGGAGCCTCTATCAGTTACCAACTAACCTTAAAACCTTTCAATAAAAGCCTCACAAACCATTCAATAAAAGGCTCTATTGAATTATTATCTTTTGTACATATTTGTAACTGATTCGTAACCTGTCTGAATCTCATTTCAAGTCAAGTCAACTTTATTCGTACAGCCCTGAATCACAGTTACAGTCTCAAAGGGCTTCACAGGCTTTACGACAGCCTATCAAGGAAGAAACCTTGAGAAGGAACACAGAAGAGCGATGCCTACCTCCATGTTGTTGTATGTTTGTTATTTATAACAAATAATGTTAAGAAAAGCTTTTATTAAAATAAACTCTGGAAACATCTAGAGAAACCACTGCAAAAGTAAAAACTACTCCATAAATTCAATATGGTCCAGTAAATATTCATGTTATTAATAATATAGTATAATAATCTATAATAATATAATAATATATAACAAATATAGTTATAAGATGTTTTTAATAAAATATGAGAGAAATACCCTGCAAACATCTCAAGACCTTAGGACATGCCGTAAACCTTGTTGGAAGAAACAGACCAAAAGAAAAAACACTGCAAATGTAAAAAACTACTTGATAAAAACTGAAAATGGTCTTGCTAGAAACTAAAGACCCCACCCCTCCCCCAGCCAATGAGAGCAGTGTCGGCGAGGTGACCTCAGCGCCATGTGACCTTGTTCGGTGCTGAGGAGAGGGTCGGTGCGGAGGAATCTTAAGGCTGCCGGACGTGATGCTACCTGTACATCTGCTCTCCTCGTTAAGAGAGCTGAGTGCTCCTAACTAATGCTCATCTCTTCCATTACCCTTCGCTAATCCACTTAGCTTGATTAGCCAAGCCAGGAGAAATACTCTATACGTATTTGTCACATTACATATATCATGATATCTGCTCCAGAGCAAAATCACAGTGAGGATCACTGTGGAGTGTGTGTGGTTGGTGGCTGGTTTAAGCAGCCTCACCTGGCCCGAGTCAGGCTGATTAGACTCTGGGGCTGCTGGGTGAGGCTGCACACCTGTGGGGCATTTGAATAATCAAGGCACACATGATAAGCCAGCCGTCACCACACACACTCAGAGAGAGCTCTGACATGTCAGCATGTAACACCTGCTCTGCCTGTAAACGCTTTTCCAACTTGCCAATAAACTGGTTTACAACATCTACCTGTGTCCTGTGTGTCGGAGGAACCCAGCAAAGCCACCCGGGTGGCGTGTGAAAGCCACTGAGGTGTGGCAGGGTCGTCTGCTACAATAAAATGAAATATCGGATCATTTGGGGATATCAAACTAAAAATAAAAACCCACTTTTCCAAAAGATAATCATTCAACTTTGAGCAAATTTTGAGACATTGCCCTATTAATTTAGCTTGCAAAATTACAAAACATGATGCCAGTTAAAGACAATGAACAATAAATAGCCCTCGTGAAGAGACTATAATCTGACAATAGGAAGTTGTACCGAAGCTGTCCATTGTTCTCTGAAGGCTGTTTGTGTTGATATCGTTTTGTGAATCACCACAGCCTAGATGATATCTCTAATGGAGCGTATCATTCTGAATGATGAAAGATTCAGAATGATGAAATATTGTGAGGCGGAGGCATAGGCATCAAGACAGCGATGCCATTTGAGTGACAGCCAAACGACATCACTGTCTCGTTCAGTGTCTCTCTCCATCTCTCACTCCCTATCTCCCCCACTCTTTTTTCTCTCATCTACCTCTCCATCTCAAACTCCCTCCCTCCCTATCTCCCCCACTATATGTCTCTCTTTATCTCCCTCTCCCATGATCTTATTCCCTCCCTCCCCATCTCCACCACTCTCTTTCTCTCATACTCCTTCGCTCTCTATCTTCCCCGTTCTCTCTCTTTCTCTCCCCCATCCTCCCCCTCCCCTATTTCCTTAGCTATACCAATCTATCTGTCTCCTCATTCATCTCCAAGCTGGTGTACTCCATGTATCTGCTGCTCTGCCAGGGCTGTCTAATAGGGGGTTCCTCTAGTTCCACTCAGCTCTTAACACAATGATGACAATGAGATTTCATTCAGGAAAAACACATTCTAACTTCACTGATGTTGCGTTTGTATTTGGAACTGCAGTCTGTAAAGTATAATGTGTAAAATGTAAAGTATAACGTTCACATTACGTGACAGCACTGTCGCTGTGTCTTTTTGACCAGCATAATGTAATATTCATAAAAATATAGAAAATCATTCACAGCGCTTCCCATCATCTGGACAGGGTGACATGGCAACTAGCGCCAGCGGGCAAATGCTAATGTGTACCATTACACCAGCAAGGGTTGTGTGAGTGTGTGTGTGTGTGTGTGTGTGGGCGGGGGTGTCTTTCTTGTGAATTTCAGACGTGTGTGGTATAAATATGGCCGCCTCTCTTCCCGGCTCATAAAAGATAGCAGAGACCCCCTATTCAGAGTGATTAGGAGGGCCCTTCAGACGTTCACTTCCTCAACAGGGGCCCCTGAAGCCCCAGGGCTAGGGGCCCCGGGGCTAGGACCCCCAGGGCTAGGGGACGCTGGTGAGCCCGGGGGCTGATGGGCGGTCTGCTGTATAAAATAGATCTTTTATTTATTCAATAAAACATTACTTCCTTTGAAAGTAGCTGCTTGTGTATATAACACACACACAGCATAGATATCACAATATATATATATATATATATATATATACTGTGTCAATATCTAAATTCACTGTGTTGAATGACTATATATATATATATAGTCATTTAACACAGTGAATTTAGATATGTCATTAAGGAGCAGGTAGGGGTTAGGGCATCTAGGATGACTACAGGTAGGCTGTGGACATTTGGGTTTGAACCAAGTAACTTTCAGCTGAGAGTCGAACACCCTAACTATCCTAACCTATCCTAACCTAACCTCCTGCCCTCGTATATATATCTATATCTAAATATCTACAATCTGTATCTATAGCACACGCTCTCTCTTTCTCTCTGTATCTAGAGAGAGAGAGATATAAGTATATAGCACATACACTTTTTTAGCAGCATTATCGGTGGGTGGTTTGGGTTGCTCTCCCGTGAAACAGACATTAGCCGGTAGCGTTGTGAGCGAGTGGGCCGCATCCCTCTGACGCTGCTAGCACCGTTCGTGCCGCAAATTGAATCCGGGGTTGATTTGAATTGCTGCCACTGTATAACCACTTATTTATTCATAGCTTCTCGCGGCCCTACATACCATCACATCTAATCATGTGTTGACACACAGGGACCCGCACCACGAGGCAGAAGGAGACATCCGGTTAGCAGACGCTCCACAAAGTGCCAGGCCAGAGGACAGCAGGAATTACAAATTAAAAGTCATGTTTGGAGAGTCCGTTTGATCGGAGCAAGGTTGTCAGTTCAGAGAATTGGTGAGAGGTCTCGGCTAACGTGGCATATTACAGCAGTTTTAGCATGCTACAGCTTTAGCATATTACAGTGCGAGAATATTAAAGCACTAACATGCTACACCACAAGCCTATTACAGTGTTAGCATGCAACAGTGTTAGCATATTACAGTGTTAGCATGCTACAGCATTAGCATATTACGGTGCTAGCATGCAACAGCGCTAGCATATTACAGTGTTAGCATATTACAGCGTGAGCATACTACAGTTTTAGCATGCTATATATTTATAGCAGTAGCATATTACAGTGCTACAGCACACATCTGAACTGTTTACACTGGACGTAGCCTCTCCTACTGTTAGCTGGGCTGGACAAGGAAACTACAAGTATAACATATGTGTGTGTGTGTGTGTGTGTGTGTGTGTGTGTGTGTGTTGCAGATAAAGTGTTGTGTTTATCATTGAAACAGAGTGTCTATGAGAGAGAGGGTTGTTGAGCATTGAGCGAGTGTGTGTATGTATGTGTGTGTGTAAGAGAGAGAGAGAGAGAGAGAGAGAGAGAGAGAGAGAGAGAGAGAGAGAGATGTTTTGTCAGGTCACAAACTGGATCAGAAATCTCCAACCATCTGATTTACAATTGCACCTGGTAACAAACCAGTATAACATAGCATTATAGCTATGCTATGACACAGTGTTAGGATATTCTAGCGGCTAGGATGTTTGACTCACACATAGGAAGAGAAGTAGAACAAGGGTAAGAGAGAACAGCGACAACAGCAGGTAGCCACACTTGCAGGTTCACTCGAAGGTAATTTGCAGAATTGGCAATTAACCAAAATGGCCCAGCGCTAATGATTAGCCTCTGCTCTGATTTCAGAGAAAACAAATGGGTCTGCCTTCTCCTTGACCTGGCTACCCCTTCTCATTCCCCTCAGCGCTCCAGGACTACAGACACAACCCTGGCAAACACAACATGAAAGTTATTAGCATATTAGCATCAAGTGCATGTGCATGTATATATGTTAGAAATTAAATAACAATAATGCAATTGAATAATAAAGAATAGCATAGGGATATATAGTATAACTGCATGCTGAATAGTATATAATGGATAATATTGTCTAGGATAAGCAATAATTCAATAGTGTTCATCATCTTTCATGACGATGGTATTAACCAAAAAGTTACATTTTAATATACAGTACAAAAGAAACGCCTCAAGAATATCACATTATGCTATCTATTTTTCATACCTTAAATTACAATATAATGTACTGCCCCTCAGTTGTGTTCTTTCCATTCTCATTCATTGGGATTTGAATTGAGAAAGAGATAAACAGTGTATTGACTCTCTATGTCGTTCCCGGACCGCCGGTTTCAGTGCGTAGGCCTGCACACGCTGGGCCGCCACATCGCTGATCCTCTCTGAAGGGGAATATCTTCCCCCGCCACATGCGTGCTTACAGGCACACGGCTTCAGCCTGTCAACGCGATGACACGCTCCGCTGTGAACCGCACGTCTCAGACGCTTTTCTAGAAACACACGGACGCAGCAGAGGAGGAGGAACCGACGACGGGCATGAACACGAACACGCAGCCAGTTCTGTTTATTGCTATTTTACCATTTAGCCGCTTGAATTATTCTAGATAACATGTCATCAATGAGCAGGTAGGGGTCAGGGGGCATCTTGCTCTAGGATGCCCACAGGTTAGGCTGCAGGCTGCAGGGATCGAACCCAGAACATCCTAACCACTGACTCTCCGGCCTTCTACTGCAACATGTGATCCAGAGATGCACAATGTGGCTTCCCGCTAGAACTGATGAGAGGTAATAAATAGGGTGAGATTGTAAGAATCACAAAATGATTCGCATTCTGGTGTTTGTGTCAATTACACACCTAAAAAAAGGCCAGGTTGACCTCTCTGCGGACGACTTCATCGTTCCGACCCAGCGTCCTTGAGCATGATGAATGGCTGGCAGCTGAATCGTTGTTTTTTCTGGTCGTACCTGAAGTTATTTTCTATGATTTCTGTTCCCCCTCTGGTCAGCACAATGTGAGATGGCGGGGTAAGAGGGGGGTGGGGGGGGGGGGGGGGGGGGGGGGGGGGGGGGGGGCCAAGGGTCACCTGACCTCTGATAGGTTGACCGGTGTCGGCTCGCCCCCTCCA
>OOFB01038123.1:34479-45862 GCA_900323305.1 Trachyrincus murrayi
CAGACGAGGCTGCATTGAGCTGCATCCTTCTGTAAAGGTTAGTCCTTCTGTGTCTCTCTGTCTCTCTCTCTCTCTGTCTCTCGCTCTCTGTCTCTGTCTCTCTCTATCCCTCTCTGTCTCTCTCTCTCTCTCTCTCTCTCTCTCTCTCTCTCCCCGCATGGGGCTGGTTAAGGAGCCCCCTGAGGAATACCAAAACGGAAGGCTCTGGGGGCAGACAGATGGGCCGAGGTGACTGGTTGAAATTCACAGTATGATTCTCATCTTTTTTTGTATATTATTATCTTTCTGTGCGGCATGTTTCCGGGCCGACCCTACAGGGCCGCTGCAGCGACGCACTACATCTCGGGTCTCGGCGAAGAGCCACGCTGAGTGGGCGAGACCGAGAGATTTTCGGAGCGATATATGAATATTAGCAGTGGGCGTGGCACCGGGTGACTCATACGTGATACGGGGATGCTCGTCAAAAAGCGAGCAAGAGAGAGAGAGACTCAGTTTTATTTATAGCGCTACCGGCAGTAATCAAGTTTCCTTTTTTTCTTGCTCAAGGCGAGAAAAAGCAAACTTTTTTCCCCGCCTCCCGTAGCTTGCTTCTACTTTTTGGTGGATTGTTCGGGATGTGCACAAATCTTTGTATGTGTGGTATATATTAATATATATATTTACTGTAACGCGATGTTGTATTAGCTTGCCACGATTTAAAAATAATCCTTCAGAAGTCTGAGAACTCAGCTCCTGCTTCAGAGCTAAACGATGACACATCAGGCAGAGGTTTAGCGCTAATCCTTGTGTATGGTGTGTATGTTGTGTATGACGTGCGTGTGTGTGTTTGTGTGTGTGATTGTGTGTGCATGCGCGTGTATTGTGTGTGTGTGTGTGTGTGTGTGTGTGTGTGTATGTGTGTGGTATGTCTGTAAGCAAAGTGTGTTTCACAGTGTGACACTTTCCTATTGGCAAATCAGTCACAACAATTGTGTAAGACATAATCCCACGTTATCACCAGGTTCCCAGTGAAATGACCTCGAGCCACGACGTTCCCCATGTAGCACTGGGGAAGTCAGCAGTAAGACGGCCATACAACGATGCTGCCCTTGTCCTTCTACCTGAATCAAATGTTTCCAACTGTTTCACTCTCTCAAAAGTTCTGCTAGTATGTTGTGTTAAATTGTATTTGTGAACCTACTAGCACACAAATGGTAAATGGACTCCATTTCTAAAGCACTATTCTCACCGGCGGCCACTCACAGGGCTTTACAATTGGTGGCCTCACATTCAAGCGTTCATACACGCGTCCATACACGCGTTCATGCACACGTTCATACACACGTTCATACACACGTTCATACACACGTTCATACACCGACGGCGGTGTCAGCCATCTCATCTGGAGCAGTTTTGGTTTGGCGTCTTGTACAGGGACGCCTCGACACTCGGCTAGGAGGAGCCGGGGATCGAACCAGCAACCTTCCAGTTGCCAGAGCCCTCGATTGATGGGCTACACACACATGCGCAAAACACACACCTACATACACTCTCACACACACACACACACACACACACACACACAAACGTACCCAGCCCACCCCCTCATGTGTCTCGAGGGTTCTGCCAAGCTGTGTCCCTCCCTTGTCTCCCGTGTCTTTCTCCCTCAGGCTTTTGATCAATATGTGAATATGCAGGGGATAGTGTGTGTGTATCTGTGTGTGTGTGTGTGCCTGCCTGCCTGCGTGTGTGTGTGTGTGTGTGTGTGTGTGTGCGTGCGTACTTTACTTTGGGCAGTACATTGTTTATAATTACATGTTACATAGTTGTATACAGTTTACACAACCATAGATCTTCTTAAAGACAGAACGACTTGACAGCAGGGCCCGGTTACAGCAGTTCTAGTCGTTCTTTTGGTGCACCTCACGTGCAGTAAACCACCAAGAGGACAGGCTGTCTTGCTGGTAGGTACCTGCTAATTAAAATCTGTCACCGCCACCCCCCCCCCCTGGCAGCAGTTTGGGGTGAGTGGGTGTATAAGGTGACAGGTCAATATTAAATATTAAATGTAGAGGTGTAGTCACCTAGCCTCGTGAGAAAAAAAGTCCAGCCAATCAGAGTGACGCTCGGTTGGAAGTAAAGCAAAAACATATTCTAATCAGAGAAAAGCCTTCCGTCCAGATTTCTGCTCATCTTTTAATATTGTTTATTCAGTCTATTTCGGTTTTTTGATTGCTACACTTTCCTTGGGCGCCGCCATTGTTGTTGTTTTTTCAGCAGACTGCGACACCGGCGGTCCTTTGTTCGTCATGAACTGAAACTTTAACATTTTCGGAAAAGGCTTTCAACGGGATCGAGGCCCGACCGATCTACAGACAGAAACAGAACGTGAACTCGTCCCGAGATGGGGGATGGTCTCACGAGGCTAGGGGGGGGGGTCACCTGGTGGGATTCACACAGCCCACAGCAACACGGAGGAGGTAGACGATGGTCAGATGCGGTTATCTGGCGGTTATCTGATCCGTCTGTCGGCGCGCGTCACGTCCAATCAGGCGCTTGGTTGAAATGGATTCACTTAATTGATTCACGTTAACATCTTAACGGGGCGACCCTCTAAAACGGAACCTTGTCTCAGCCCTGCGCCCGTAGATCAAAGCTAATCTGTTCGGAGGAGATATTCACAGATTTCACAATTTCCCTCGTTCCCTCGCCCCCCCTTCCACCTTATAAACTCAATGTTTCATATTATTATTCCAATGGGGTTTCTCTTGCTCACTTACACTGTGTCATTTCCTCTCTCGATCATCCTCTAAGTCTTTCATTCATCGCCTCTCTCTCTCTCTCTCTCTCTCTCCATTTTTTATCTCTTTCACTCATTCTCACCCATTGTCTAAGTCCGCCATTCATCTCCCTCTCTCTGTTCTGTCAGCCACTCTCTCATTCATTTTGTGAGCCAGTAATTGATCTCTCCCCCACCCCCTATCTCTCTCTCTGTCTCTCTCTCTCTCTCCCCCCCTCTCTCTCTCTCTATCGCGCTTTGTCCCAATCTAAAGTCTTTCTGCCTCTACCCCCTCACTGATGTTCTGACCTTCACTCTCTCTCTCTCTCTCTCTCTCTCTCTCTCTCTCTCTCTCTGTATCTCTCTCCTCACCATTTGAATGTGTGTGTGTGTGTGTGTGTGTGTGTGTGTGTTTCTTTCAGCCACACCACACAGCAGCAAACCAACAAAGTCATCACGAGTACGAGTCAGCTCATCAAGCAGCTCTCGGACATCATCAGCAGCTCTTCACGGGTATCCTGTGGATTTTCCTCTTTGACTTTCACCGTTAACTTCCACTTGCAAAACAATAATAAACAGATGTTGCATTTTTAAATGCAATGGAACCCCAAACTGTCTTGTGTTGTTCTGTAATGCAGCAGGATCGCCTTCGCCTCACCCGGTTGAAGACTGAGCTGTCGGACTCTGTCCAGCGCTATGCAGACCTGCAGAAGGTAACCTCATGCGTCTTACCTGGTAACCTCATGCGTCTTACATGGTAACCTCATGCGTCTCACCTGGTAAAATCATGTGTCTTACCTGGTAACCTCATGCGTCTCACCTGGTAAAATCATGTGTCTTACCTGGTAACCTCATGCGTCTCACCTGGCCACGCTGTTTCAATGACTGTTACCGCTTGTCAATCTGAAATCATCGATACAACGTTTCACGTCAAATGGGGAGAGGCTCATTTCTAGATTTAAAATGTTGGATGATGAGCATTGTTTTATTGTTATTATTATTATTATTAGTAGTAGTAGTAGTAGTAGTAGTAGTAGTAGTAGTAATAGTTGTAGTATATTACTTTTTACATTTTCTCATCTTTATTCTTAAGCATTCGTAAGCATGTCACTTCCAACTTTACACCTTGCTGTAGTGGGTCTACAGACATTTATTTGGTATCTTTCATCTTATTCATTTTATTATATGTGAAGTCCTATTTGAAAAAAAAATGAACTTGAAAAAGAAAATCCTACTCTATTATTTCTCTTGCTCTTTCAGAAAATCGCAGACCGCACAAGAGCCTTGCTTCCTCCGGCACAGAAGGAAAATAAGGTGAGGGCCGTTCTCCGATCCGCATGGCTCCGTCTTACTTCCTCCTCGTAGGGTTTTTGCCTTTTCACTCTTCGTCTGTTGTTCTGCGCTCTTCCTCTGATGCCAATTGACGACGCCTTCGCTGTCATCGGACGAGATCAATATGCTGGCTCCTTTTAATAGTTTAATAGTTTTCATAACTACAGCTATATAAAAACTGTGGAATTAATAAGTCCATGTAAACAGTGAAGCTCAATTAATTTCCCCATTAATAGAACACTGCATATAAATGAGTTGATGAGTTGAATTTTGAGTTATCATTACAACGCTCAGTACCGAAGTAGTCGGCCTATGTGTAATAAAACAAAAATTATACTGCCAACATAAACTTTATGGGGCCTTAATTGAATCTAAGACAGCTGCCTTGGCGTTCACAAATCGAAGGTAAAACCATCCACCTCTGTTTTCAATTCATTAAAAATGACCTAGCAGAACTACCAGGAGGACTAGGCTTCCCTACAACAGCCACATCCCAGTTGCTTTTCTCACACTCGTCCACCTCGCGGTCACATGTTTCAGCAAATGTTATGCAAATTCAGTATTTAAGCTCTGCCTGTTGTTACACCCACTTTGAAGTTCTTGTAACCAGAAGGACTGCGGGTCCTCAAACCTCAAAAGGTACTTCTGTTTCCTCCAGAAGGCACCGCTGGCTTGATGATCAAATAAAACACAGTGTGTTAGCGGTCCGTCTCCCAGGGCCTCGAGACGACAGTGTTTACCTGTTCAGATCACAATCACCAGAAGAGTCCTGGAGACCCTTCGGCCACCGCATAAATCTCCTCCCCTTAACGTCACAAGGCCCTGCTTCTGTGAATGTTGCTGGGCAAAGATTGTCTAGTTTAACTAAATGAACCGTATGATGAATTACCGGTGAATTACCGGTGTACATGCAGGCCGTTGAGAAACAACTACGGGGAATCACACTGGCCAGCCCAGTGGATACGCAGACAGACGATACGCAGACGAAGACAATGGCTACTGCTGCTAGTACTAGGAATACTATTAGGATTGTGCATTTCTAGTATATGGTAGAGTCAGTATCTTCAAACACTATTAGATAACTATACTGTTGTTTTAACACGATATTGTTTTAAGTCACCGTTAAGATGCGTTGTGTTAAAGGGAGTTCCATACTGTGCAGACATTTCTCTTGTCTTTACAGATCCACATACTATTAAACCCATGATAGTAGTAGTCTATGCAAATCAAACAAGAAGAGATCAAATAACGGTAAATAGTGGAATATTGGCAATATGCACAATATACACAACTGTGTTGCATAAGCCTGAAATGTAGTTCCCTGCAAGGAGGTTGGGAAACGGAAGCAATGAACATCATTTAATCCATCAAAAATACTTTATCGAAAACATACGAAATCGAAAGAATCCTTTAAAATACATATAGTTAGCACGATTTCACCCAGAAAGACCTTTTTTTTTGTAAGTAGCTGAGCTTTTATATTAGGTATTACAGTGCACAGTGGAGTGGAGGGTATATAGGGGACTGGATACTGCTGGGTCTGAAGTAAAAGTGGTTTGCCATTCATACATGAGAGGCAAGGATATGCAATCATTGCTTGTTAAAGTGAAGCATTAGCTTTAAGCATTACGTTCGCACCTAACTTCTGCAACATTCTGCAGTCATTCACTGTCTATAGCGGTGATTCAGTGGAAATCGTTTTCCATATATAACAATGGAATGAGTCCTTCATAAAGGCACATACACACAAAAAACGGTCCTTCGCCATGGTCTAATGATGAGTGTGTGTGTGTGTGTGTGTGTGTGTGGGGGGGGGGGGGGAGGTAGATTGTCCATCTCTGTTGTAGATCAAGCGTAACAACAGGACAAGACAATGATTCACCGTGGGCATAAGAAATGCTAAGACAACAATAGGCGCCTTGAGGTTCCATCATTGTCATAAATATGGAGTAAGCGACAAACACTTTTCAGATCAGTTCCACAGCTCTCTGCGTGACCCTTCCTTCCTCCACACCGCCTCCAAGATGAAAACACGGCTCCCCGTGCCAACGTGAAGTCATGCACATGGACGTGGATGTGTCCTGCATGATAGTGGATGTTTTCTCTCTTCCTGGAGTGTGTGTGGAGGAGGAGGAGGAGGGAGCAGGATGTTGTGGAGCTGTAGAGCGATGAGCCAGACCGTGGCCGGGACAGAAAGACAAGTGTGACTCAGCCACGGTTAGTCCCTGCGTGCTGACCCGCACTGGCCCACTACTCCGGCGTATTTGTGCAGTCAGCCAGAGAGTGCAGGAATGTATTAACAATGCAATAAATAAACCTCTTTCTGATGTGTGCATGTACTTTGTATGTATGTATGTGTGTGTGTGTGTGTGTGTGTGTGCATGTGTGTGAGACTGTCTGTGTGCTTGTGTGGGTGTGCATATGTGCGTGTGTGTGTCCCAGAGTCCCCAGACGCCGTTCACTGAGCTGTGTGAGGAGGGTCCGCTCTTCCGGGGTCCGGAGACGGAGGTCTCGGACGGCAGCATCCAGGCCTTCCTGTCGGAGATCAGCGAGGAGGACGTGGAGGTGCTCCGCCAGAGGGAAGAAGCCCTGCTGCAGATCGAAGTAAGAGTCTTAACACACGCCGCGGATATCAAGCATACAAAACACATCTTAAGAGACACACATACATAAGTCTGTAAGGCAAATGCAATTTATGCAGATCTTTGCATTGTTTTACTTTGCAGTGGGTTTGGGTATATGTTCTGAAAAAAAATGTAAATCTCTGCCCACATTATTTTGCATTTGAGTTTTCCTTCTTCACAACTGCAGCACTCTTTTTACAATGTTTCTCCAACACACAAACACACACATTTGTCACTGTTCTCCCGGTGAATTCGTTTGTTTTCCCGGTTTGAAATCTTGTAAACCTCGGTGATCTGAAAACGGGTACGCATATGTTGGAAAAAAGTTTTGGAACGTTGAAATTTGAGTTTCAAAATTGCAAATATTTAGAAAAATTTGCACTTTGTCTTGACTGTTCTTTCAGACCTGAGTTTACAACACCCACTTCTCAGAGATCTGCCCACAAAGTCACGTGATCTCTGGCAGCTCTGGTCTGAAACTCCTGGAGGCAGGGGCATTTTGCTTTTAACCTATTGTTTGCTCTCTGCTGAAGAACAGTCCAATCACACGTCGTATTGACTGACGCCCACAGGATAAGCGAGTGGCGTCAATGGAGGGTCAAAAAGCTTGATGGTCACGTGGTTCGCGTAGCTTCAGATAGCGGGTCATTTGAATCAGTGGAAATTGCGCATCAATTTGCTGATTCATCACTAAACAGCGACTTTTGGTAACTAGTAAACAATAAACGGAAAATAAAATAATAGCAAGTTGATTTGGGAGTATTGCAAACCGACCTGATGAATGTCTGTAGTATTTAATTTGAATATGATTAAGGTATTTAGCATAAGATATAATATTAAAGTGAAGGCTTAGCGCCTAGTCTAATCTAGGCCTCAATTGATGTTAGGCTAAATACATAGAATATGGTTTTTAAAAATACTGTTAGAAACAAACAGGTGAATTCATATTTCAAAATCTTTACATTAGACTACTACGTGTGCCGGTGGCCCCACCATGAACACAAGTCACTCTGCAGCACATTTTGAGGCAGACCAGTTTGCAAAGACAAAACACGGGAAAGACTAGCCGGAGAGCAGATGCGGTGCCCGCCATCCTTGTGCATCGCCTGGAGGTGAAAGGGAGAAAGGCCCCTGCCCCAAGAGGCACCCCTGCATCTATGAATGTAGCTCCTGTAAACTCCCTGTCCCTCCCAGGCCTCCAAGTATTCCTGGTTCCAACAGCCAGTGCTCCTCCACCCAAACACACTTATCGCTATTAAATACATGCCGACAAGACTTTTATTGATATTTTCATGAATAGGTCACTCTATGGAGGGAATTGCGACTAGAGTGTGTCCATGAGCCGCCATTACTGTAAAACAATTGGCCTGATTGAGTGAACGGAGATGTCGCAACTCTTTTTTGGCCCCTGCCTCCAGGATGTTAGAACATATGCACACCAGTTTTCAGATCAGCATTTACAAAGTTTCAAACCCGGAAAACAAACGAAGACACCGGGAACACCCACCGAAACACTGTGAAAAGAGTGCTGCAGTTGTGAAGAAGGAAAACTCAAATACAAAATAATGTTTGCAGAGATTTACATTTTTTCAGCCGATCAAAACATTATGCAAGCCTTCAAAACTTAGTTTCAATCTTGCAAAACCTTTTTTATTAGATTTCAAGCTTTCAAACACAGTTTTTTTCCAGTTTCAAATTACGGCATGATATTCATCCCGTAGACATCTGAACGCTGCAAATAAATACGTTCCATTTAATTGACTTTCCAGTTTAATAACATACCACTCCCAATCCACAAAGCTTATTAGTATTTGGTCAGCGTCGCCTCATGCTACTGCAGGCAAGTGAATGGTGGCCCAATTACCACGCTGCGTAGACAGCCATGTTTGTTCCTTCACCTGGCGCGAGAGTGTGTGCAGAATGACAACATTGTCAGGAGCGGCTTTGACTGGCCATGAACATGAACCTCCGGTGTGTGTGTGTGTGTGTGTGTGTGTGTGTGTGTGAGTGATAGCGTGTCATCTGTGGTTTTGTCTTGACCCTAAGTAGCCTGGCGCTCAGCTTGGCTCTGATGGGAGCTTAATGAGACTATAGTCGGCATCCGTTGAAAGGAAGGATGAAAAACGAACTGAGGCACAAGTTTGAAATTAGCAAAAGTTTGAATGTGGCAGCGAGGGAGCGAGGGACGTCTTTATTCTGTACCATCACGAGTTGTTAACCGCAGAACCTCAATACGTGGGACTTGGGCGTAAATGTACGAAAACAACCATTAAGCAACCTTCTACTTCTTCTTCTTCTTCTATGGAGCCTGTCGACACAACGTTTCAGGCGGCATTGTAACAACGGTCAACCCTTTCGATGCCTGTTTTGGATGGATCAAAGCAGACGGCCAATCCTTGCATAGCGGTCTACCTTCTGCTTCGACCATTCACCGGCATGTCAGTTTGTCACTAATGATAATCTCCCCTCACCACCACCACCGCTATTTCAACGTGTTCCCTGTAGCTTAATGAAGATGTATCTATGTGCCCAGTCAGAGCTGTCCACACTTAATCGGCGCTGGAATCGCTTTATCTGAGCGGCCGCGGATTCTCCCCAACACAGCAGCGGGAAAGGAGAGGAGCGTCAGTCGGTCCCTTACAGAGTGACACGCAGGCACTGTTATCGTGGCGGAGATGGGGCGAGAGAGAGAGAGAGAGAGAGAGAGAGAGAGAGAGAGAGAGAGAAAGTGAGAGGGAGAGAAGGATGCAGAAAGAGAGAGGGGGAGAGAGAAAGGGAGAGGGAGAGAAGGATGCAGAAAGAGAGAGCGAGAGAGAGAGAGAGAGAGGGAGAGAAGGATGCAGAAAGAGAGAGAGAGTGAGAGGGAGAGAAGGATGCAGAAAGAGAGAGAGAGAGAAAGAGAGAGAGGGAGGGAGGCCTGTGATGTGAGTGACAGCTTCATTTTAGCGAGCGACGTGGAGACTTGGACAGTCAGATGATGGGTGTTCACACGGGCCTGTCTGTCCTGTGCTGTAGACGTACCGGCTGGATAAATGTCAGTCAGAGCTGGAGATGGGGCAGGTGCTGTGGGACAGGAGACGTTGTGTCTTTGGGCCGACTGATAGCATCTGACAATTTGCTTTTCATACATCTACGCTTCCCATCTGACACATATCCTCACACACACACACGGACACAGGCACACACACACACACACACACACACACACACTCCAATCCATCTCACCCAATGCTTCTTCTGTCTCTCTTCATACAAGCATAACTCGCTCTCCTTTCTCTCTTTTCAACTCCTGCGACTCCCATTCCACTAAATCAACAGTGGTTCAGGCAGTTTCAGACGCTCTCCTGTCCCCGCCTGTCTGTCTTCTCCCCCGGGGATCACAGGGAAGCGTATGTCATCTCTATCAAAGCTGGGCTCTCTGGGAACTCTTGTTGATCTGCTGCTGAGGGCTAGTGTTCCCTCTCTGCGTCCTGTCGGAGAGACTGAAGATGAGCAAACTCAGTCACTTCAACCCCCCCCCCCCCCTTCCCTGGGAGCTTTAAAGGTTTGTAGTCCAGTCCTGGCACCATCACCACCCACCATCACTACTATCAGCACAACGCCCCCTTAAAGGATGATCCCAGTCTGGGTGATCATCGTAGCCGGCTCTCCTGGCTTCACTAAAACATCTGTTACCAATCATTTGTTATTGATTTTACTTCCTTGTACCAATTCTGCCAAAGAGCATTTAGCGTGTGCACACTCTCGCAATTTGGCACTTCCGTCTTTTTGAATCAATGTGCATCGGTCAGTACGGAGTTTGTGGACCAAATAACGTGTGAATTGCCATACAAGTGCTTTACAAAATGTCTTATCACAAAGGCCAAAGTGATATATTGCTTTATTGTTTACATTCATGGCTGGCGTGCGCATGCTAAATGCTCTTCGGCAGAATCGATACAAGCAAGTAATTCTGACAAATGATATCGGTAACGGATGTGTGGAGTGTGTGTGATTGGTGGCTGGTTTAAGCAGCCTCACCTGGCCCGAGTCAGGCTGATTAGGCTGATTAGGGCTGGGTGAGGATCAAGGTCCACGGGATAAACCAGCCATCACCACACACACTCCGGAGGAGTGCTAGCATGTCAGCACGTACCAGCTGCTCTGCCTGCAAACCATTTCTCAACCCTGCGATAAACCGGTTAAACATACCTATCTGAGGGGTGGTGGTAAGGGTGGAGCTTCCTCAGCGTGTTCCTTTCCCCTCCTTTCTTCATCCCCTACCTTCACCTCATTCATACATCTGCTGATCATTGCATGACACCCAGCCCCAGGGGCGTAGCCAGGAATTTAGGCCCCCATGAAAGGAAACCCATAACCCCCCCCACCCCCCCAAAATGTGTCTCTTTTCACCACACTACATCAAATAGTTTTCACATTGTTATATACTGTTATGGGAAAATAGCCCAAAAATGTCCTGACCTACTGATTAATCATATACAATGTAAATTCAAGGGTCCTCTAAATGAGTGGGCCCTCTCCCTCTCAGGGTCCCCTGAATCTTCACCACCTTTTGCCCGTTGACCATGCCACTGCCCCACCCTACACAACCCTGTTCAATCCAATCCAATGTCATCCAATCCGGTCCTCCTGTCCTATCCTGATGAATTATCCCCCTCCCCCCCCCCCC
>OOFB01038124.1:23557-37426 GCA_900323305.1 Trachyrincus murrayi
CAAGCCCTGGTAGCTTTTGCTGTCAATCTGATCAATCAGCCACTGTCTAAGTTTCCCGTTGCCGCAACTGACAGACACGCTGACGTCCTCCTCTAAATTCATGTCTGTTCAAACGCCACGAGAGTAGAGGCAAAGTAAGATAAAGTAATACAACTACACTTTTGTAGTTTTACAAAAGTTTTGCCAAAAATGTTAAGTAATGTATTTCACCTATGTCGAAAATGTTCAATAACTCTCGCACGTCTTCAACGTGGTCTCATTTAAGTTCGCGTCCAGGATAAGCCTCTTCTTTATCATGCGAAGTCCTCTGATTGGGTCTTTTTGATGTCCTATTCTTTAATGATGCCACCCCTCGTGCACCGTCTCCATTATAGGAGGAGCCTACAGACCCCAGCGTCTCAGCATAATGAGATGTGGCCTGTATCACCGCGCGCTAAATTCCTTTCAACTTTATTGGCGCCAGCAAAGACGGGGAATCCCTCGCGTGACACCTATAGAACAGTAAAGCATCCGTTAGAATGGATGGGCCTACAGCAGTACTGTAAAACACTCGTAGCCTACTCTCAAGTAGCTCGTGTTGTCCTATTTTACTGTTGAGCATTGCTCGATACAATTAACACTGTGTGTCATCTAAAATAACAAGTGATGGAGAAGTGAAAATTATGTAACACTATGCAACTTTACTTTGTCGGTATGGCTGCCCTCTAGTGGCCATCAATATGCACGCACCTCTATATTCATATGGTCATAAATATATATTTAAAACAAATTCAACTAGGTTTTATTTAATTAAAGCTTTCAGGACAAAAACAAACAAAGAGGTACAAAATGCCAATCAATTCACCAAATAGCAAGCGATTCATACAGGTGCCGTTTTTGATGCTGTCATGCAAGAAGAAAACAGGAAAACAACTTGAAAATAGAGAGGTAAACAGATAATTCCTCTCAATCGGACACCACCATTGGCAACAACGTTAAAACAGTGATTTCACTTCACACATTATTGCAAAATAGATATTATTTTGACAACATAAAAAACACATTCATAAATTAGGGGTAACAGTAGGCCTACTGATAGGCATCACTAAAACGACTCGAATGCATTTTCATGGTCTCCCTTGATGTGGACTCATCCCTCGATAAGTCCATAGTCATTACAATCTATTCAATAGATGAAACGCCAGTCTTTAACAACGTGCCGAATGGCTCGTGCTTTCCAGGTCATGGAGTTCCAGTGCTAGCGTCGGAGCGCTAGCGCTCAGGTATCGCTAGGAACGCGGTGTTCCGACGCTAAGATCTGCTCGCCTCCGGAGCCGGGGGCCTTACTGGCGAGCAAGACGTGGATATCAGCCGAGTCATTGAAGGGGTTGTCTTTGTATTCTTCTAGCAGCCACTCCCTGAACTTCATCAACAGAAGAAAGAAAGGTTAGTTTCTTTTAGTATCTTATATTATATTATATTTTTTTTTATCAGCTCTAGTGTTTAATTCGTTAATCGCTCCTCTGCTCTCTGTCCGGTTGTTTCCCGCTGGATTGTGCAGCACTTTGGAATTTCTATTTAGCTAGTCCCAATTTTTATTGTACGCTTGATTCATTCTCAGACTCACTTTGTAAGTCGCTTTGGATAAAAGCGTAAAACGGACTAGATTTGTCCTATGTTTTAAGACCGCTTCTGCGGGTCAATTAATCTCCAGCCTACAGTGGTATCCGTCGAGCGTATTTAGTTTGTTTTAAACAAGTTTGTCCACTCACCTCCTCGGCTTGAGTGGCCTCAAACTCTTGGAGCTGCCGCTGGAAGCCCAGGTTGGGCCCGGCACAGGGTCGGGCCACCCTCACTGCCGCCAGCGCCTCCTGCCAGCCGAGCCCCGTCACCGTCATGATGTAAGCGACCACCAGAGTGACGCTTCGGGACACGCCTGCCAGGCTGGATCGTCCCGAGATGATGAGACGTGTGACGGGAAGATGAAAAGGAGGTGTGAGGTGGAGTAACGCTTGTGTATAAACTACACTACCCACGTTTCGTAGGTGATTTATTAGCCAACTTGCCAACTAGGCCTATACCTACACCCCCGCACACACACACACACACACATTATACATTCATGCTCACACACACATGCTAGCTTTGTCCAAGATGCCCATTCAACAATAGCAATGCACGCTAATATAGCACTAAACAAAGTAAAGATTCATTAATATATTCATTTTTATTCTAACCTGACAATAATAAAAAATATAAGACATTATGTAAGGAATAAACCACGTTACTGAAAATAATGTAGTGATGCGGTGGAGTCGAAGCCAGGGCTGCTTACAGCTGAGGGCGGCTATTTTCTAATTGTTATCAATGGGACCCGAGCGTTTTTGCTCGCTGCTTCTGCGTTGCCGAGCGCCTCGTTCGACTCCCTTTTCTAGGCTACAACAGAAAAGGTGTTTCTGTGCGATGGGTCCTGAGACCAGACCAGTTGAGAACCACTGCATTAGACTGTCGCCTGCCTGCTCCGCTAAGCCTTCATGTTTTAAGAAGATGTTTGATATATTTTGGGAAGTTCAAGAATAACCTTCTGCTTATCTTTAAATCACCTCTGCTTCGAATAAGTCACACATGGGTTCACTTCTGTGCACTTGGCTGAACACACATTGGTACTTAGTGTTGTTGTTCTCTACCGCGCAATAAGCGTTAGCGTGCTATCGTATTACTTCTCATACCATTTAAATGCTATGTTCTCCTTAGCTGTTCTCATTACCTGCATGCAATGAGTAACCTTGATCCTAACCCTGGTGTGGGGCTGGGCGATATTTAAACTTTTATGGTATTGTATCACGATGAAAACGAACAAGTTATGAGAAGCTAACCCCCGCGAGGCCTGAGAGAGCTGTGGGAAATGTACTCCTCTGTACATCCACTATACATGATGCAGTGTGCAGTGTGCAGTGATGTATCTCGTTAGGATTGGTGAAAGAGATAACAGTATATAGTATAGTAATATAATCTAGTATAGTATCTAAAGTTCTAGATGTAAGAGTGTGAATACCGAACACAGTACTTCCCCATGTCATCCGTTTTGCCACCATCATCTGTGCCAAACTATATCTCACTTCGACAAGAGCAGCGAGCCGAGGTCCCTGTGTCTGAGCAGATGAAACCCCGCTTTCCTGTTTACCACAGTATACCTCGACGTGGTTCACGGGTTTACTCCAATGACAATAGTTTAGCACAGCCGGTCACTGCAATACAAGTCAACATCACAAAGTATTGTGCGTGTTGGCCTTAGGTTGAAATCCCCCTGTCCCTTAACATGAGTATGCGACTAAACAAGCAGAAATTGTGATATCGATTGTGTGTGTGTGTGTGTGTGTGGCGTTACATGAAGCGGCCTGTGACCACGGTGACGGTAAACTCTTGCATATCGCCCAGCCCTACCCTGGCGTGGAGATCCAACATGTGGTGGCGCACCTCACCAGTGAACGAGACAGCCTTCCCCCTTCAGACGGGACTCATGCATGAACATTATGCTTTGTTTAAAGTGCTGGCTTCTGCAGAGGACATAAAAACAAACAGAAAACATGCTGTTTCAGCAGCGCATGGACAATGATTGTTTCTCTTTTCAATAGAATGGAATTGCATGGAGTAGAATAGAATAGGGTGGTAGGATCTAATGGGTTTAGGCCAAGTCCCATTGTGTACAGTGTACATATGCAGAAAAGATGTGTACACATCTTATGCTAATCGAACCAGGATCAGGGCGTGTCTATCTCTAGTCGGAGAGACCACTGACAAACAAGTGCTTCTCCTCTGTGCCGTGTGTGTATGTCTGTTTTGTATGCAAATGTGTGTGTGTGTGTGTGCGTGCGTGCGTGAACCTAAAAGGGTTCTCCTTGGTGAATAGAACTTGTATTTTACCAATGACAACAGAATAAATTGCTGGGTCCTTTACAGGGTTTTCTGATCCCACTTAGTATGTATTCAAGAGCGGGTGAAAGCATATCATTTTCATGCAAGCTGAGCAAAAGATGAACCCCAGACTCCCACGCAGCACAGTATCAAATGGATATCGGTGGGCTGCATCTCACTGTTGTTCTCTACGGTCCTCTACGGTCCACGGTTGGCACTTACAGATTTTGTGTGGGCAGGTCAGCTGCTGAAATGCAGAGATAGGTCATCTCCTGTGAAACAAAGTACATTTGTTTGTAGTAGTAACCCGTTTGACGCGCACACGCACACGCACACACACATTACATAACATCACATCGTTATCGTGGCATGTATATACTACAATAACACAGTAATACCAGACTTAACAGAGCGTTGTGTTATGAATACTTGCGAATACTGAGTGTTGGATTGATGTGGACAATCACAGGCTAAACATTGACTTTTTTTAAAAACACCCTGTACTGAAGGCATAGTTTCCGCCTACTCTGCTCTCACACAACACACTGATAATCACACCAACTGTTGGGGAGGGGGGATGCCACAGTTCACACTCGTATGTGAATTCCAGAGTACCCAACTCGACTATATCGCTGTGTCTTTTGTATATCCTCATTGGAGGAGGAAACACTACGATTGCTGTTCCTGAATTACCTGACAGACTGGTCCCCGGAGAGATGATGTCACATGGTCTGTACGCTCACACAGACACATGGTGCTCGGGCCACAATGACAGACACACACTTCCCTATGGACTGACTCATCCAGCCCTTGTTTGCATTCTGATGACCCAGGCAGCAGTATGTATTCTACGAGCGGGTCACCGTAATCGGTTTGCACCGAGACAGTGAGAGATCTGTCTTACCTGTAGGATGGGCGCTGCGCTGTCATGTATAGACAGGATATGGGTGATGTTGTTCCGCGCTAACTGCTCCCTGTCTCTGGCATCTGGGATGAATTGGACAAAACAAACACGAGATGAGCACTTTCAGAGAACATGTGAGACAACATGGAGGAAATATAGGGGAGGGAGTATTAGGAAATATTTACCCACCTTTGAAATTTCCCAAATACAGATCTGGCAGGACCTGTGGAGATATTAATGCAAGCAGAAATTCAGTTGACCGTATAGATGTAGACGTAGGCTGTCCTTGTTGAAATGGTAAGGGGTATATTTAGAAAACTCTTCCAACAGCTGAGTGAGCTATAACAACTGATAGACGTCATACTGCAAAATAGCCTGTAGGGCGAGCATACTCCTTAATAAAGTACAATGTACCCATCTTTCTCGTGCGTGTTTTGCACCCATATTATCTTTCAACAATTTGTAAACTTTTTGAATAAACATTTAGCCTTAGTGAGCGCCACCACTATTATATAGCCTCATGTTTATAGGGCAAATAACAAACAACGATTCAATATGTGCAGTCCCACGGTAGCACAAACATTCCCATGTTCTATGGATTAGTTCGTATGTTTGCCCACAAACGAGCGAGGATCACCTGTGTGCGGTCACGGTGTTCACTTTAAATACCATGCCGTAGCCAAACGTACCTTATTTAAACCATTACCCATACTGCACGATGTCGGTGGGGGAAAAAGATGCTCATGCGAGTTTCCCCTCTTGGCAAGAGCAATTATCCGATCTCTCGACGGCTTCCCCAACGTTGGCGTCAGTATGGTTTTGCACCGAAACCAAACCAACCACAGCAGCAGAGAGCTCCCGACGGACGCTCCCAGCTTCCCTCATGAAAAATGGGATTTGTAGTTTGTTGGCATCGCGGAGTCACAGGAGGCAGGGGGCGTCACCAGACAATGTATTCCGAATGGTGGTGTGTGTTATATGTATGATGATGGATGTATTAAAGTGACTATCATCAGATACATATGTGAATCGTGGGTCAAATAAAACCCCTTTTGTTAATTCAACAGGTCTGCGTTCCTGATTCTCTGGCGTTCGGTCCCTCACACTAAGAGAGAGGGTGGGAAGAGAAGAGAGGAATCATAGTTTATTTGTCATGGCTTAAAGCTCATTCATAATACACACATGACGTGATATTACTATGAATAGATCTCATCCAGGGTTAAAATATATATGTAAATACCATGTTTATCTAATTAATCGACACAATGTAGACATGGCTATATATATATAACGTTCAAATAATACAAATGTAGTCTGTTCTGTATTTCATTGCTTGTAAATAGTAGTTTAAATAGTAGTAGGCTACCTTTTCTAGCCATCTTCGTGATGTTTCTCTAGAATCTTGGAGTCTAGATTGTAGATATTTCATATGGACGTCTTCTGTGTGTGCCATATCTAGTTTATTCAGGCTGGGAATGAAAAAGCCTTTCAGTGCCTTACTGCGGTCAAGTGAGCCGCCGGTCGTGATCATTTGGTCTTTTCAGCCGCCGTTCATTTTACTCTGCGCGTTTATCGGCGTAATTACGGCAGGCTGTTTGTAGAAGCAGAATACACTCGCCAAACTCTCGATCGAGTCTTCAACTTCTTACAATGCATGGTCTTCAATCTAGGCTACATCTAAATGGACATTTTAACATGTGAAATATTGCTATTGAAAAGTTTTCTGGTGAATCTTACCTTGAAGGTAGAGGTCATCCCTCTCCACCTGCTGACGTAGGTGCGTAGGATCTTCCCTCAGCTGGTCGTTGAGCCAGTCGAAGGCTCTGAGACGCAGGCTCTTGGCCTTGGTCTGACCAGGAGCTGCTGTTGGTGGTGGTGGTGGTGTCTCCACCGAGGCCTGTTTCCCAGCCTCCTCCTCTTTCTCAGAGGCCCCAACAGAAGATGTGGCCTCCTTCTCCACTTCCTCTCCACCGAGCTGAGGTTTCAGATCTTCGACCACGTCTTCCGGCAGGCCTACAGAAATAGCGTTCAGTTTGATCGTCGTCACTTGAGAGACATCGTAACGCTGGGTATTAAGTTCCTGTTCATGTGTTGTTGCTTTGGCAGTATTTTGATTGATGGAGGTGTCCACCGTAGTGGGTAATTGCCTGAGAAGTGGTTCCGGGGTGGGGTTAGGTGTGTAAGTTGTTCCATTGCGCCCCAGAACGTCTGAGACTTGAGGGGAGAGAGGCAGGACAGGTTTTAATGAAGAACTAGTTAACAAAGAGTACCGATTCAGAGAGCCAGTGGGTTAACCACCCTGTTCAGTTATTTACCGGGGACACCCCAACCTCGGGTTAGCTGTGCTGCGGCAAGGAAATAAATCTGGGCTCCGTTGAGCTTCAAACGGTAACCTCGCCTCCTCGTCTTCTTCCTTCATCCGTCTAGCTATACCCCGTAACGTTACAATATATTCTTCTATATTCTTTGATATGGTAAGAGTGTATGAGCCGAAACATTCGCCCTAGTTCACATGGAGTTCACGTGCAGGAAATTACATTCTTTACAAGTAGGAATAGGCCTAAAATATATTTATATAGTATATATAATTAGTTGGAACATATTTTCTGTAAACCAAAAGCTGGGTGAACTGGTTGACTAAAGCAAGAGCTTACCAACACAGATCATTGTATATCCTTAGGTGTGAGGTTTGAGAGTTGATTTTTGATGACATCTGTTGAACAGGTGTCAAAGCACGATAGTAAAAGGGATGATAATGTTCGTCCAGAGGGGCTGAGCTCCTCGAACAGCAGACTGCCACAATAATCTAATTGTAAATATTAACCTATGTGCACTGTAAATAAATACTCACATTGTGGAGTATGTCCATGGCCCTCAGTATCTGGAAAGTGTATTTCCATTAATGCGTGGATACCATTATATAACAATGTTTTGGGTCTGTTTTATGGCAGGTAGGCCTATACAAATGGATCTGGTTGACAGGGGGAGCTGCTGCAGATGCTCCTCACTTTACCAAAGACCATTTCTACCAGAGGTGAGGAATCTGTGGATATGGGTGCATTTGGAAAGAAGCAAGAGATACTTTTTAATATCAATAATTCAAAAGACATCCTTGTAGTATTTGAGATGTAGTGTTTTTGGAAATACAACAAAGACGTGCAGGGTGTCGGGTCACAGACTAAGGGAGCTCCATCGACAGGCACCCAGCCAGGAGTGCTGCTTCCTGGGTAGTGAGACCTGCCTGGAGCTGCTGTGGGAACACTCACTAAGACTGTAGTATTGGAGAACACCGACAGCAAGCTGCAGAAACTATGGCTCATAAAAGTGAGAATACACACATGAACACGAACAAAACATACACAAAACACAAAAACATACAGATGGAATCTCAAACTGTTACTATTCCTAAACTAGTGCTTGCGATTTTGATTACATTTTACAATTGGTGTCTGTCGGCTATTAAGAACTTTGATAAGTGTGTGTTACTTGTACTATAACTACCATTGGTATTTCATCATCAGATGCCAAACTTAGTCAGTTACACAAATGTACAACTGAAAAGTTGAGCTAAACTCAAATGTCCAAAATGTTCGTATTATACATGCATGGCCTACAGGGGGATGTAACCTGAAACCTGTCGACTGTGAGCAACTGTAGAACGTAGCGTATTGAACTTGACCTACAAATCAATTTGTGTCTGCTCTAGGATCCCGTGTTTCTGGATATATTTGGTACCTGCCACTCACAGTACCCTGTTCCGTGCCAAACTACAACCTCACCAACAGAGGGCGCTCTGTCCCTTGCAACAGGTGGGTATGTGGGACACGAAGGGTTAATTGTGGCTCATTTTCACTTGAGGGTTGTAATATTATGGCAACAGTGCTTGCACAAATATTTGTTTCATACTTGGACCCCAACAGAATAATGTTCACACAAGTGCTTTTATCCTTCAAATAATTTCCACTGATTTTCACTCTGAACCAACAGGGGGTGCTGAAGCACCATCAACATCCCTTTTCCACATAGACATTACATGTGCAGTCGTAAACCTTAGCCGTAGTGTATGCAAACCATTTAGCATGTGTTTGTGTGAGAGTATGGTAGTGTATGTGGGAGATGTTGATGAGAGTTTAAGTTTGAGAAACCACTGCAGCCATTCGTTATTAACATCTCCATATATGATCTCTATCGTCAGCTCTCGCTGCACTATTGCTTTTTACCTCAAGGGGTCAGTATTGCACTACACAAAAACACAATGTTAAGGGCCCCTATTTTACTACCAGGTGGGATGTTGATTAGGCATTACAAGCTGTTACAAGCCATGTCAAAATCTACCCTCCAGGGACATCACAAGTGGGAGTGTCCACCCAGATGTATGATGGATAGATCAATCTACTATCCAGTGGACTGTACCAAGTGGTAGGCTTATCTATCCGTCATACATCTGGGTGGACACTCCCACTTGTGATGTCACTAGAGGGTAGATTTTGACTTGGCTTGTAATGGCTAATCAACATCCCACCTGGTAGTAAAATAGGGGCCGTTTAAGCTGAAACGTGACCTATAATTTATTTGGGCTGCAGAATATTCACTATATGATTTGACACCTGACCTGTTTGCTGTTGTGTTATTAATCCTACATTTATAAACATCTGGTGTTCCATATAAATGACCAAAATAGTTTTTAGACCTACTCTACTATAACACGCGAGACACACACGGTTTGGACATTAGGTCACAAAAAAAGTACCTCTTTTGTGAGTCTTTCATCAAATCCACAGAGCTCCCTGACTGGAATAAATATAGGCCTCCCTCCGACTCCATTCTAACAAGAGTGAAGGAAAAAAACAACAACTTTGAACTCCAAGTCAATAAAATGCAGCCCCCTTGTGTTCCTATTTCTATCAACACAACATTGTCCTTGAACACCTTTAAAGCTGCGTTCTTTCAAGTCAATTAAAAAACAAAAAAATGTTTGTAGTGGTCCTCACCACCCTATAGAGATTCACTCCAGATCAAACATTGAAAGGGACGCCAGGAGTTGTGCGATCGGGGAGAGGTTGAGAAACAAGAAACGAATAAAATCAAATCACTGGAGAACATAAACACATTGTTTAACCGAAGCCCATGAGGCAGGTGAGAAGCGGTTCTAAAACATCCATCATATGCATAAATCCGACATTTTCTTTTTTATCGTCTTAGGAGGTTGGTGCTCCATCTGTCCCTCGAGGGCTCCCACACATAGGCTTATGCTTAGCGTTAGCCTGTCGGCCTTCTGGATCTCTGGATATTCTCTGGTGTTTAATTTTGTCCCCTGGCGTGAATCAACAAGCCGGTCGGCAAAAATGCGGATATACTCATTTGACGGTGACCTCATTTGACTACCGTATTAAGAAGGGTTGTTTCACAACTGAAGAATGACATTAAATCAATGTCCCAAAAAATGTTAAATGCTTAACCCCACGCTGACATTGACAAGGTTATCCATGTAGATGTTGGCTGTCCCAACGTCACTGGTTATACCTGCTGGTCGGATAATTGATACAACACATTACAGTGAATGAATTTCATGGCTTGTTTGACACTCATTGTAGAGTTATTCGACTTATTGGTCCCTTTAGAGCCAGAGATCTCCAGGCAGATGATTTTCTCCTTATTTAGTTCTGCAACTGAAATAGAAATAATAGGTGATAGGTTGAATTTGAAAGTGTTACCATCGCACAAATCACAGATGCTTATTAGTTGACACTCATTACACTTCTGATGTGTTGTTTTACTGGTAATTTATTCTTACTGTTAGGATATTTTTAATGTGGTTGTCGTATAATATTTGCAGTTGTTTGATTGTTTGCCTCAGTTCTTTGCATTTTATTCCGATTTTTAATTAAATTCAATTGGGATCCCCATGACAGTTATGGATCATTGTGCATCCTGTTGGTCAAGTCAAAATAAATATATAATAAATACAATTTAATCTAATATACTTGTATGTCATAAACTCACCATTCTCGTATATAATATACTTGAACTGGCAGATTATGAAGTGCATATTGTAATATTGCGTACACAAATGTTATGCTGAATTTACAATAAACAGCAAACATGCCCACATTACTTCCAGGCTAGAACCAGGAGGGGACTGAATCCAGTAGGTGACATCATAACATCCTATAGGAAAGAAACGGTGAGAGACCCTGTGTTCCTGTCGCCAGCCGTAACAAATGACTCTTTCCTCGGGATGTTGTAAATTCACTGAGCGCGGCTCCACTTTCCAGACCTTCCAGACTATGATTCTGTGTCGGATGTGTGTGACAAACATTTCTTTGTGTTTTTTGGGCTGAATGAGCTGAACTGACGCATATGTGCCATGTATAGTAGACACGAGAATACATCACCGGCAAAGAAACACATTCATGCTGTAATGCATGTAGTGTTTTATAGTAAATATACCTGGTGTCATGGACAAAGGGATTCATGTACGGGCAACTTTTTCTGGAACTGTCGCTAAGCTCCGTCGCTTAACCATCTGTGACCTGTCGCCATGAGAAGTCCAGCCACCCTTGGTAATTGGTTGCCGTTTGAGCGAGAGACATGACTCATTTAGTCAGAGGCCATTACCCCACCAACACCGGGGTCACTGCCTCAGAGACCTGAGGAATGTCTAACAGCCTCTCCAGAGAGAGAGAGAGAGAGGGGGAGAGAGAGAGGGAGATGGAGAGAGTGAAAGAGATGGAGAGAGAGAGGGAGGGAGAGAGGGGGAGAGAAAGAGGGGGAGAGAGAATCCATCAGTTTCAGATGCATATATGCATGACAATGTATTTATGCGCATACATTACACACACAACAAGGCTACAGAGTACATAAATGAAGCAATGCAATAATGCAACAATTGACTGCATGGATGGAACGAGAGTTAAACACATGCACATTTGTCCTTGAACTGTAAATGTGTAATACGGATCAACAGAGCTGCCTGCCCTGCATGACATCGTATCCTGTCATTATATCTCCTTATCCAACATCATTACAATAGAGAAGTGGGAAGTTGCACCTGGGCTCATTGACACACTAGAATGGATACTACCTTCTCAGGAGTGTCAAATAGAAAAAAAGATGGTTTAAACATCCTCAAATTGTTTACTGTTAAATATTTATACATCTTCAATCTCTTGTTATTTTCTCAACCCTGTTCTCATATTTATAGTATAATATTGCTAAATAAACTGTCGAGAGAGAGAGAGAGAGAGAGAGAGAGAGAGAGAGAGAGAGAGAGAGAGAGAGAGAGAGAGAGAGAGAGAGAGACAGACAGACAGACAGACAGACAGACAGACAGACAGACAGACAGACAAGGAGAGATAAAAAGGCATCTGTGTTTGTATTTGGGTAGGGGACCAGCAAGGCTTGAGGAAGTCCTGAAGCTCAATAATAAATCATTCTTGACCAGAGTGAAAACGTTTGAGGGGAAACTCTTGCTATACGTTTACAATTGCTATACGTAACAATTTACAAAGTGCAACATATTATTTTATATTCAGTATTCAGTCGTCATTCTATTCTATCTCTGAGAATCATGACAGAAGTACAAGAACAGTGTTTAATATTCTATGTGCGGCTAAATATAAATAATATAAAGAGACAATTGCAGAACATTGCGTTTATATAGACTGGGCCCTGGTTGTCAATGATTTTGAAAGACTTTACTAAAGTGCTTCTTTTTCAATACTGCGTCGCTTTAGCTAACCCAAGTGCTCAAATGTCTGATGACTTGGAGCTACCATTACTTATCGTCTTACGTCTTCATCCAACCATTATTGGCATGACTCGTGGTAAAACCGCGGTTTTTCCCTGGTTTCTAAGATCGGAAACATTGAGGAGCGGTGGTGTTTGTCTGCTATAGAGAAGGGGTCAGGTCCCGCCATGAGGTTGACCCGACCCTGAGGTCTGGTAAAGTCATTATCTTAGGGAGGTCTGCTCGAACAGCTGTGGACAATGCCTCACCACTTTGTTGATGGACGCCACCATTTCTCCACCGCATTCTTCTTGTAGACGGCACGAGCCTTCACCAATGTTCAACAGCAACTGCTAAATGTCATTTTGAATCTGGGTTGGTTGTTGCACTTTTGTGGAAAGAAACAATATATATTTTTTGATTGACGTGAAGATGGCAAATTCCTTCACACTCGGTGGGCAAACAGTTGCTGATTTTTATTATACATAATGTATTCTTCCATTATAGCTGATACAGCAAAGGCATCCTGATGACTTCACCTGGATAGAGCTTGATGTCCATGACATCATGTCTTCATGATGTTCATAACATCATGTCTTCATGATGTCATGGATGGATCTGAACCCTTACCACAACCGCTAGCACATGGCATAGCTTTCCCCATTGGTCTTGGCCTTCTACGTGAAGGCGAATGCACGTTCGTATGGGTGCGTATGTCTGTGTTTACCAGTGTTTGTGTGTGCATGTGCGTCTGGTGTGTATACCTATCTACCGATATGGATCTGTGAATGTGTATCTGGATATGTGCAACACACGACGCTTTAAATCAAATCACATGCGAGGACCTCAGAGGAAATGCGTATCTCCTCTCAATGGCTACGTCTCCCATCTGGCTCTGCTTTCCCCCCCCCCCATAAGGGACAGAGGCTTGATCCCCGCTGTCTGTATGTTGTTCTTCTATCTGATTCACCTCCCAGGGGGGCCACATGTCATACGTCTAATTCACACCAGTTCAGAAACCGGCCCCACGCAGCCCAGTGTAAACACATGTAATCTGGTTTTGAACCCTAATCCCATTTTGCCCTTTTCTTTCTCAGACACATGAAAGAACACACACAATGCCGTGTTTACATGGCGTGGCGCGGGGCTTCCTGATGGAACGTCGTCAGCTTCGAGTTGGCAGCGCAAAGCCGAACCCTTAATACCCTGCAGGCGGGGGAGCAGACGTCGGGTCGATCTTTTGAACGTGTTTCGCGTGCAAGATGGCGCTATGTGGATCGTTCTGTCAGGTCCTATTTAGCATGAAGCCCCCCCCCCCCCCCCCCCTCCCCCCCCCCTCTCC
>OOFB01038124.1:42071-69229 GCA_900323305.1 Trachyrincus murrayi
CACGCATCCTCAAGGACAAGTTGTCGGTAATCTCTCCCGCTCCATTGCTCTCTCTCTCTCCATCTCTCTCCCTCTCCATCTCTCTCTCTCTCTCTCCCTCTCCATCTCTCTCTCTCCCCCTGCTCTCTCTCTCTCTCTCTCTCTCTCTCTCTGTCTCTCTCTCTTTCTCCCCCAGTGAGTGTGTGTGCGTGTGCAAGCGTGCATGTGTGAGGTAGATAGCGGCAGGGGGAGAGAGAGTCATAAGGTTGATTTATGGTACTTTCTTTAAGCATAGCTCTAAGCTCTTAAATGCCTACACCATTAGTGTTAGTAGTAAACAATAATAACAAACAAAGATTGACAAAATAACTATATACACATACGGTATATATATTAACTGTTTGCTGGGTTTCCAAAACAAATTCACAGCTGTTTGAATGATCATCAATATTATTATTTATTGATATAGATTTCCAAAAATGACCATAAAGCATATCAATTACATGTATGAGCCTTTTCCATCAATAAATCAGGTTGTTGTACTTCTCTGTCTGGAATACTATGATTTAGAATATATATCTCCTGCTGTCAATCCCGTAGATTTATATGTATTGCTCCTGTACTGGCTCAGGGTTTGCACAGAAGCCCTGACTAAATGAAATACAGATGTTAAACACTGTGGGAGAAAGAGAGAGAACGAGATTTATATTTGTCTCACAATCCTAAATGGAGGGATTTGTAGAATGCCATTGCATGGTTTCTGGCGGAATCTTGATAAACAATTTATGTGTTGGGTTTCCCCACAACCGTTGTAGTTGCTGCCAAGTGTACCTTCTTGTTGCCGCCAAACGTTTTCCTGAAGCAAATCATCGGATTGCATTAATTGAGCATCACGTCGACACCGTGTCAAACCGATAAACACAATCGACAGCTGCTGTTTGCTATATTTAAAGCTGATAGATAGCATTTGCCTTGTAACTTGATGTGTTTGTTTTCTGTAGAGGACTGAGAACATCACACATAAATACAGTAGTCCTAGTTGTATAGTTTCACATCACACATAAATACAGTAGTCTTAGTTTTATAGTTTCACAGAGGGGGTGCACCAGCTTGTATAATAACAATATGTTTGGGCAATACTTTGAGAGCTTGACGTTTCCAATGTAAGCTAATGAAATCTCAGGGGTTTGCAGCCAGAAACGTCCATTTGAATAAATTCAAGAACACCCAAATACTGGAGGTGCAGCTGAAAGACCTTGCCTCAGTGTACAGTTTTCATCAAACAATAGCGTCGTTAGCTATTCTGTGATGCTAACGACGGTGGTTATCCTTGTCGTCTTTTGTCGTGACTGAGTCATGGAGCAGATATGAGCGCATCTCATCAGGCTGTAATCACTTACAGCTTTCTTCAGTTCACTTCATTTCCCTTTTCCCTCTCCTACCCGCAAGCTGGTGCAGAGGAAGGGAAAATCAACACACACACACACACACACACACACACACACACACACACACACGTAGTTGTGTAGTTGCAGTGTAACCGCACACAACAGCTGAACATACGGCCTGGTGTGCTATAACCTCATGGTTTTTTGTTTTCCGGTGTCTCTCCTCAGGGCTGGGTTGGTTTGGTCCACTGGTACTTGAGTTGAAACCTGCTGGTGAAACAGTTCATCTTTTGACAGGGGACAGCTGTACACATACTTCAGACCGCTATTCACATATTTTTGTATTCCTTTCCGTCTACTGTCTCTTTTCTAATCTCCTGATTTAAATATTGAATAAAATGTCTACCTAAGTTTCATTTCATGCTGTTTGTCACTCCCCATGCGTAACTGTGTCCATCTTAAATACAAATATAAGTCTCATAACATAAAATATATATCATACTTTTAAGTGCTTTTCCTTTTGTAGCATTTTCCAATGGAATCACGCCTGTATGACTTTATGTACTATGTTATATTACCCGTGGAGGAGACCACCGTTCCTGACAACATGCCAGTATAAATCCGAGGCACCAAATGAGGCGTGGTCCATGGAAGGGAAGAGGCATTGGCACAGACTTTAAACAAATAAAGTTGGTTACATTTGAACATACCACCTTAGCTGAAACATATGCATCCCAGCAACCAACTAGGCAACCAAATATCACCAACCAAATATTGTATTCTAAAGAGGTTTAACATGTAGGGTTAGAACACACGTTAGCGCTCACACACACACACACACACACACACACACACACACACACACACACACACACACACACACACACACACACACACACACACACACACACCTGACACTCTGAAAGGAGTCTGGCAGAGCAGACGGCGTGTAAATGTTTACGTCGGTGCCGTTTGTGGTGGTTACCTTGGGAAGCAACGCTCAGTGCCACCTATAGACAATAACGTCTTTGTGTACACACGCACGCATCTGCCTAGCGAGCGGTACCAGCTCTGTAGTTCTAATGGCTACCGTCTCTCGTGAAGAATACACGCAAGTATACACAGTAAGGACACACAATGTCTTTAACAGGCTCATTGACTATACTCACATTGCAAAGTTATGACTGGGAAGGAATTTGCCGCTGGCGTTTATGGTCACGTTGAATTCTACTTGAGCTAGTTGGAATTCTATCGGCTCACAGCCTACGTACAAAAAGACTGTGGCTCTTGAAGTCACCCATAACATTTATGAATCCATTAAGGCATGAATGCATGAATGCCCGAATACAAGTATCCATGAATCCGTCCATCCATCATCCAGACAGCGATCCATCTTCCCCTCCCCATCCTTTTATGAATCCATTTAGAGATCACTTTATTCTATTGCGTGTCGAGAGAGCACGCCGCTATTTGGTTGCATCACATTTTGTCCGTGCGCAGCGCACACACACACACATCACTGTCACGTGCACGCGAGTTAATGAGTTCAAGCTGTGAAGCACTGGAAGCTAAGTAAAGCTGTGTTTGAATAGCTACACTAAACTCTTTTCACGCTATTTTACACTATGCTTTTTTTTTTTATCCCGCGACAAGTAGTCAAGGTATTTGGTCAAAATAATGGTGATCATTATTTTTGCCCATGTCCCCCCAGCTCTACATCTGTCCTTCTCTTCCTCCATAGAGAGAATGACTCTGGTCCCCAGCAGAGACATCACAGTATCTCTGTGTGTGTGTGTGTGTGTGTGTGTGTGTGTGTGTGTGTGTGTGTGTGTGTGTGTGTGTGTGTGGGGGGGATATTTAAAACCATCGTCTACAAACACACTTGTCAAGCATCTCTTGCATACCAGTACTTTGTGACATCCAATACAACTCCTACACTAATGTTACTTTACTGAGAGCCAGCCTCCACACACACACACGCACGCACACAGACACACACGCACGCACGCATCCCCGCTATTCCTGACACTCAGATCTAGGAGAGCCCTGAGCAGCGCTTCTACCTACAGCTGGTAGACTGCTTAATAGAACCGGACACTCGCTTTTCACACGCACATTTACTACAATGTAAAAACTATCAAGTTGAATGTCTTGGTATGTTTTGTCTTATGTTTATTGGGTCTGTCCCACAGTCCCACTTTTTGTTATCGCTGGCAAGTGGCAAAAAAACTCCAAAAAAAGGCTCATTCTATTCTGTTCTATATTTTTTTTCTCTTATGCCGTATCAGAGGGGTGCATCTGGCTTATATGGTGTGATGTCAGCCCTGTAGGTTTTGGATTTCTGTTGGGAAATGTGGTTTATTTTTTATCAAATTGGAAAATCTATTGCATCGTAATTCCACCTCTAATCATCTCCCACCACAAGATTTTGAAGATGTGCAAATTACACTGCAATTCATTTATGTTCGTTGGGTGTATTGCCGCCCAGAAGGACGTTTTTTATTAGCCTGGCGCTTATTTAATTGAAAGCTAAATAGGTCTCATTTTGTAATTGGCTGAGCTGTTAAGGGTTGACCATATAAAATGCCACAGGCTCGGGTTCTGTCAATACCGCTTAACATGTCATTATAGCCCGGCTTGCTGGGAAGAAGCCCTGTTAATCTGGCAATAGTATTATTATGGCACTTTGAAGTCTACTCTGTGACTCTTTCATTCTCAGACCAACTCACACACACACACACACACACACACACACACACACACACTGTCCAATGGGACACTCATGGACTGTTTCTCGACTTCTGTTTTTCTACTTAATCTTCTAACATAGTTTCTGAGCCGTGTTTAAATTACAGATTGCCAAAAGGGATATTTCATTTTTCGTCTGTGTTTACAAAAAAAAGTACTTTTTACAAAGTTCAAAGCACTGTAAGATAGGAAAACATATAAAAATCAGTTTATATTTGGATATTTCTGTATTGTGGTAATTACAGCCAACCTACATTTGCTTCCATTTGTTGTTTTAAGCTACTATATTATTTGAACATTATACTGGCCGAGTAGTGTTGTTACATGCCACATTACACACACACATACTACACACCCCATGAAGTGTGTAGTACGATAGCTCAAGCATATGTTCTTCCTATGATACATATTCTTGTTTTTATTTGTATTATTATATATTATTTATGTTTTCATTTGAAACAGCAAAAGCACCCTTTTAAGACTGTGTATTTTGATAGCATATATATATATATATAGTTTTTTTACTGAGATCAGTCTTTCGACATGATGACATCATCTTCCATGACCAAGTTCTGTGCCCTTTGAAGTTTAAATAAATGACTGACTTCGCACAATCTGTGGTTTTAAAATGGTTTTGGTAAAAGTGATGACTGCACTTTTTCTTTTACTGTACTGTTCTCCACTTCCATTCCTACCTACCACACACACACACACTTACGTCACAGTTGAGGTTTCCTCGTTTAAATATACATTTTCCTGCCTCACTGAACACAATATAACCTACATAGCATCCAGATCATGTCCTTGGTTCTTCTAAAAACACCCTCTCTTAAGAACACAGCCTGAGAATACTGTACCAATATAAATATCTCCATCTGTGTCGCCACATACTGACAAACTCATTTGTCATCGCTTTAGTAATGATGATGCTATTACCAGCCCAATATCTTCTGCTCTGCAGTATACAAGGTGACTGTTACCCTGCAACACTATGACTCGGTCAGGCACTGGAACAGCTCATTAGACCTTAAATATTATGTAAACCCCTCTGCTTAATTCGCTAGGCTTGTTTGTGTGTATGAACGCATGTGTTTATGTGCTAAAGAAACTAATAGGAGGAAAGTTCAATGATCTTACAAAATAAAGCCCAACTTTTATTCCCCCGTCTGTCTGTCTGTCTGTGCGTGTTCGCCTCCAGCCATGATGACCAGACTCCCGTGGAGGGCGACGTGCCTGCTGGCCATCCTCCTCACCGCCGCCTCACGGCTCTGCTCGGCTGACGTTGAGCCCGGATCACCGGCTACAGAGAAGGGCGTGACCTTCAGCCACGTGTATAAGATCGACATGCAGCCAGGGAGCTGCAAACAGAGCCAGGAACAGGAAGCAGGTCGGTGTGTGACGTGACAAAATTCAATTGAGAGATATATCATTATGAATATGTATCCGGTGGATGCCTTTATTCAAAGCGTCTTACGATACCATGAGTGCATATCAATTTATATATAACTTAGCGTGGGTGGTCCTAGTGGGAATCAAACCCCCTAACCCTGGCGGTATTAATGCTTCACCAATGGAGCTACACAGAACCATTGATAATACACGCATATACAGTAGGTGTGGATAGAAATAAGAAAGGCAAACGGTACATCAGTCGGGCGTCATTTGAGTCTCTTATGGTGCACTGCTGGGGAGTATGAGGCATATTAAAAGCACAGCTTTAACAGTGTGAATCAGAGCATTCCTCAATATAGCTGTGGTGAATAATTGTTGATAATGATTAACTCTTTCTAATGACCCTGCAAATGTGGAGGAAGAGAAAGTGGATTTAAAATTAACACATTGAAGTTCGCTAGTTCAACAGCTCAAATCAGTCTTATTTTCTTTATTTTGTATTTAACCTTTATTTAACCAGAAAGGGTTAGATAGAACTCTGGAACCCAAATATAACAACCGATATATCGGCCAATTATCAACACGAAAACCGATTGTTTCCTGTTGTTTCCCAAAGCTCTGCGGACGGGTTCGGAGAGCACCACCGACGTGACGGGAGGGAACGACATGGTGTTCAGACACAACATCCGGCTGCAGATGCCGGCGTGTGACTGCGGCGAGTCGGAGACCTTCAAGTCTCTGCTGTACAGGGTCAACGGGCTGGAGGAGGAGGTCAACTACCTGAAGACCCAGTGTGCCCAAGGGTGCTGCAGCAAGAGTGGAGGTAGCGGAAGAGACCGGTCTAGTGTAAAGCTACTATCTGTTTAGCAAGGAGATGCGTTTTTGATCACGTAATACATTGATTTAGAATGGCGATCGCGAGGTGGACGATATTGTTCCATTGCTTAGTTGTCATTTGTTTATAGTGATATAGTAGGTTAAATGGAGCGTTCAAGAGGCCAACAGAGATGAATTTCTAGTGTCAACTAGTTGACATGCCTACGTATATTCCCGATAGGTAGAACAAACAGACTGCAGTGCAAAATGATCCATCATTCTCATGAAACCTCCATGGAATTCAGTGTATGTGTTTATTTCAGCATCTCTGTGTCTCTCTCTCTAATGAACCAAAGCGCACGGAGCGTGAATTTCCCCTTCATATTTGTAGCGCGACCCAAAAAATGAAATAGAATCATACTACTATTCTATTTCTGTCCCCCCCCCTCCGTCCCTCCTCAGGCCTGGACACCGACTGCGGCGGCCACGGTACCTACCAGCCGGACGCCTGCAGCTGCCTGTGTGACCCCGGCTGGCTGGGCCCCGACTGCTCCGCCTCCGCCTGCCCCGATGACTGCAGCGACAAGGGCCGCTGCGTGGACGGGAGGTGCGAGTGCTTCCCGCACTTCGGCGGCGAGGACTGCAGCGTCCAACGCTGCCCCAACGACTGCATCGGCAAGGGCCGCTGCGTGGACGGACGCTGCGTCTGCAACGGGGGCTTCTACGGGGACGACTGCTCGCTGGGTGAGTTGGAGAAGACGGGAGTTGTCGTTTCTTTCGTTCACGTGACGCGTCAATGGGGCCTGAGTGGCGGACGCCGTCGAGGCAGGGACACGAGCACGGCTGCGGAAGGAACATCTGGAGGTTTGGAGTAGGGAGAATTCCAAGTCATATTTTTTACGAAATTATAATGAAAATGAAAGAATACTAATTATAATATAATAATAGGAAACAATGAAACAATGGGAAACAATCAAAATGATCTGTCTTAAATATGCAGTGCACTACATCTTATATTTCATAAAACAATTATCAAATGAATAACCTTTGTCAGTTCCTTAGTTAAGTCTAGTATAGTTGAATATGTGAGGAGATGCTCACGGCGAGCTAAAGTCGGCAGCATCCTGCTGTGAGAGGACTTAATGGCCAAAGTGATTCCTACTTCACTTTTCCCACATAGCTACCAGACAGCGGGTTGCAAGTAGACATCTAAGGCTACAGACATTTATTCATTACATTGAATTATATATATTTTCAGATAATATCTGAGGAATACACAAGAGCCTTTATGTCTCCTGGTCCACATCGGGACCAGGAGCCGGCTGCCTTTAAATTACCCCTTTCTTGCTCACGCACCAGAACACCTTTTCTGGACTTGGCTTCTAGTAGCAACGTGGTGCAATTGAATAAACATAAATCACACCCAGCCTTCTTAGTCAAGGCTTTCATGTCTCTGTTTGTCCATGATGGATGGCCAAAAATGTGCCTTCATTTCTTTTTTTTCTTTTTTACATATTGCAAAGCCACGTTGCCATGTTGGGGTGTAAATCCATAATCAGATGAACCACACAGTGAGGTCCGGTCTGCACATTGGCAGATATCTGTAGGATAAGCTGGGGCTCCCTCTCGCTCATGGGGAGAGGGTAGGTTGTAGCAAGGCTGTGAGGTTATGACTGCGTGTGTAGGCCCAGTGGAATGTATTCCAAGCCTGGCACTGTGTCTACAGGAACATGAGGACGGAGGGGATGGAAAGAGGTATGCAAAAGATACATTGTGTATTATTTTAGATGTCGGTAATACGCAACAGGAGAAGGAGTGGTTCTGACACTGACAATCTCTCGCTGTTGTATTTGGTGTCCATTTCAACACTTGGTAGATCGTCAAATGTCAATCCATGCAGCGAAAAGGGATTATGTCAACAAATCACTGTAAATAGTGCTCCCTAAGTCGGCTTAGGACACAATCCTCATGTAATCAAACTATTATATAGAATGATATTTTCTTATAGGGAATACTGATGGACTGAAAACTTAAAATGCAATGGTAGCCTAGAAATTCTGAATAGCACAGGTATTCATATGTAATATATGAACATATTTATTATAGAATATATTCTCAACATAACACATGACATCAACAGATAATTACACAAACAATTAGTATGCTAATCTATTTTGAACTACACCTTTGGTTTATTTATGAAGAATATATCAACTGATTATGGCTGTACATAGAGAAAGTATAGTGTATTTATTTTGAAAAATCCTGTACAAATCTGCATTGGAATTCACACATTTTCCTGTGTCTGAGCTTTAGATTTCTTATATTTCTTATATATAAATATTTTTGTTCTTTTTTTTGTTAAATATTTGTATCTGCAAATATCCTGTCATTTGACTTTTTACCTCTCTTGATTTATGAATACATGCTACTACTATACTCAACTAAACTATAGTATTGTTAGTTTATTATATTAGTTTAAACGTATTATAAAACGGCCCGTGAGCTGTGACATTCAATCCAAAGTTATGAGCCTGCTACTGGATGGAGAGCCGTCGGCTAACGCTAGCAAAAGAAATTGCATGCTTCCTCCATGTCCACTAATTGTCCAGATCAGATATTAACTCTTTCTTGGCAAGAGCAGAACCTCTATATGCTATAATATGCGGCTCTTTCATTTTAAACACCACCTACAGTCAGTCTGTTTCCCTGCACCATAAGCCACAGGACATTCCTTTACGCGAACGCAGTGCCTTGCTTCTGTCTGTCGGCTCATGGTGTGTTATGAGCCGACATAACGAGTGCATGAAAGCCATTTCCCTATTTCAATAAATGGCGTAAATGTGAACTCTAAAATATCCTTTATTTATGTCTTCCCTCCCTCCCTCCATTCCTCCCCCCCTCCGTCCCTCCCCCAGTGCTGGGTCCTAAGGGTCTGCAGTTGGTTAGGGTAACGGACGAGTCTCTGCTGGTGCAGTGGCAGCCCGTTCAGGGGGCTGAGCATTACGTGCTGACGCATCACCCCAAGAACGAGGAGAAGGACCTGCAGGAGGTGAGGGGTTCAAAAGACCAGTGTGTACAGCAAGAGAAGACCGCAGAGAGACCGTGAAGGAGCTGATTTCAATTCGTTTTTTCCACAAAAACAAATATAATTGAACTGATAGCATTGAATAGGGTCACCTGCGCACGTTATACTTCACATTTTTTATTTATTTATATACATGTCGAAGTTGTTCATTTAATGTCCTAATACAGAAGTTTTTGTATTGTGTATCCTTTACTGCACCAACTTATCAGAAAAATAATCCTAGTATGTGCAAACTTACCTGGCAGTAAAACACCTTCTGATTCGGAACAATATATGACACTTCGGCTCTATGTTTGTTTAGGCCCTAAGGAAATATGTTGATGGTTCATTATTTGACTTAATTCCCACATTGCTTATTTACTTCCTACTCGTTCCACCCTAGGTGAGGGTGCCCAACACAGACGACTCCTACCTGATCACAGGTCTGATTCCTGGGGTCACCTACGCTGTGGAGGTGCACACCGTGATCAGCGGCTTCCAGAGTGAATCGGACAGCATTGAGGCTACCACGGGTATGGAAGAGACCAGTATCACAGCATCGCTGAGTCATTCAAAATAGAATAGTTCCAGTTCAGGACAGGGAGACGGGAGACGGACATGCTCAGTTAAAACCATAGAATATCACCAGAAACCAGACCAGAAAAAATATGGACGTAGCGTCCGTGACGTTACCCATTGATTTACAAACGACCGTTTCGAGGGTGTAGATTTACCGTCTACCGAGTGACGCCATTGTTTTAGGTTTTTGCAACCAGCAGCGGAAACTATCATATTTATCACATTGAATGCCCGCCTTGCACTAGTCTATGGCCGAAACTAATTCATATTCAATCCTTAATACCTTTTTAATGGAGTAAAACTGTCAAACAGGACCTCGCAAAATACATAATATGGAGATGAACTAGCCACTGAGATCCTAAACAAAGAAAATGTATTGGCTTTGTATTGCAAGTGGTCAAAACATGTCAACATCATGGGCCCGTGTGCAGGTAGGACATGGGCTTAACAACCCAGGTAGAATGGCGATTAGTTAATGGCTCAGGGCTAACAGATGTAGCCTGAAGTACTATTGTTGGTGGATTCAAATCGTAACATTTTAGCTCATATGTCACTCAAAGGCAGAGCTATGGATGGAAAATGCTAAAATGTCATGCCCAATAAATGCAGGACCTAGAGAGGAGCTATAGGTGTGCAGCCTAAAGGCATCAACACAAAACTAAAACTCAAGAATACAATTTTGTACTTCTGCTTATTCCGTCAATTGCCATTTTAGGGAAGAATAAAAATATAATTGACTTTTTTTTAGCCAGCTGACAGTTAAGAATGGGAGATTTATCTTTTTTCCGTTAAAAGCTATCTCATGTTTAGCCATCTGAATTCTGAAACCTACTGTACGTCAGATTTGGTAAAAATGATAGAACAATGAATTCAGGAAGGCATCCATGAGACTGGAAACTCACAACACATCGTAAGTTAAGCAAAAGAAACATTTGGTTTGACCCTACGTAGCATTCAAATGTTCTCACATCTATTCCAGCGGACAACCATTACGCAGGTCACACCGCGTGGAGCGACTGCAGCAATCATCGCTAAGTGTTACAACAAGGGCTTGTTGGCGGATTACTAGGATTACTATAAAGATAATTACATCTCAGGCCGTTTCATTAGGAGGAAATGGGAGAGTGGAGATTGCATTTATTGGCAGTTGGACTCGTTAGCAGATGTGGAGAGAGAGAGAGCACTCTGAGAGAGTGAAAAACATAAAGTCATAAAGAGAAAGACATTACCACACAGGAGGAAACGGTGGAGTCCACACCCTATGAGAGAGAGGGAGGGAGGGAGCGAGAGACTTCTTGTGTGGTTAATTATATCAAACCTAAAAGATTGTAAAGTAAACCACGCAATCATCTGGCATCAAGTTGTGGCGAGCACCAAGCATGAAGCGATGTGTCTGCTCACATCTTTTAAGCCTTCAACACAACCATGTGTGTTCACGATGCTGTTCCCCTCCCACAGGATGAGGACAATTCTAACAGCATTTTTTTGTGTGTTTGTTGGCCTTTGTGCAAATATCCAGTTGGATGCCATATTGAAACACATTTAATTTGCATGATTTCTATTGGAAATTGGAAATGATGATTGTTTATTACATGCAAGTATTGCACTATACTACACTACTATACTACTACTTATTTTGGTCACTGTGAAAAAGAAGCCAAATGTGCATAAGCCGGGTGGCTGATGTTAATGTCATGGATATTCTCATTTACACCTTAAATGTTTCTTTTAGGTCTTTGTTTGTTTTTTAAGTCTTCCAAAAGCCAAAACCTATTAATGAAAATGATTGGAAAATGATTTTTACGATCTCTCAACATCCACCACTCACAATGTTCCAGAATGTACATTTTTAAGTCGATGACACCACAATAACCTCTAACCCTGGTATCTTTGTCAGCACTAGCTCCGCTTCCTCCTCTATGTTCTAATTGGACCATTTACAACTACAGTGTAAGCACATATGTTCGAGTAAAATAACTCTACTGTAGTCCTCAACACCCTACGTAGTCCATGCTTTAAAAACAAATAAATCTAAAGAGAAAATTACACAAATCCCTTGGTTCCAATCTGCTGCTCATTTCACATTTCACTTTTTATTTCAATATCTCACGTCGTCTTTTTGTATCTGCAAACTACGATAGATGTGTCTGGGATCGCCGACATCCAGGTGACCGGCCAGACAGAAGACTCTATTGAGGTGGCCTGGCAGAACCCCGAGGCGGTTGACCACTTCAGACTGACCCACACCGACCCCCGCGGACACCAGGCCCAGCACGACGTGCAGCAGAGCCAGGAGGCACGCACCACACACACCATAGTGGGTAGGTGGTCGCGTTACATCATCGTCCAAATCATCATCATGTCATAAAGATGTCATGTGATGATGTCATGTCGTATGATGTCGTACGATGTCGTACGATGTCATGTTGCGTCATGTCATGCGATGTCATGTAATGCGATGTCATGTAATGCCATTTCATGTCACGTCATGTCATATGCTGTTATGTGATATCATGTCATGGCATATGATGTCATGTCATGTTATATCAAAGCATACCATACTATGAATTATATTATATCCATGAATATCTTCGTAATCATAAAAAAATGGAGCGAATACCGTCTTTGTTTGGGGGATTTTGAAGAGATCAGCCTAATTGTCTTTCTGCCCGTGTGTGTCTGCAGGTCTGCAGCCCGGAACACAGTACCGGATCTCAGTGCAGGCCGTCAGGGGAACCACTGAGGGAAAAGCCTCCTTAGCAGCTGGGGTCACAGGTCAGTGGCTGTGTGACGGTGGGCAGTATGGATGAGACACTGTGGAAATGTCTTCACCTCTCTCTCTACCATTTCCTAAAATGCTTGTAGATGGTGGGGGAGTGGGGGTGTGAGTGAGTGAGTGTCAACAATAACATGTGTTTTGCAAATTTAATCCCGGAAAACATCATGCATGTAAAATTACAATACATATATATATATATATATATACATGACTAGACGTAGTCCCTTTAAAGCTTAAAAAGTGATATGAAATAACAATTCACTTACTATTATTATTGTTGTTAGAAACATGCATCTAATTTATATTATAAGATAATAATTTTTATCTCAATGATGCATTGAGAATACACATAGAATGCACATAGAATACTATTACCCTGTGTGAGCCGATAAACAGTTCCACAGTGGCCGCAACCTAATAGAGGAAGCAACATAATCACAGCCAACAATAATAGCACAATGATGAAGCCAGCAGTGAGCATATGATACGTGGTATTATATTAGCGGTCCAGACTTAAAGGGCAACTTCGCCGATTTTCAACCAGCTTTGCATCATTCCAATGTGGGTAGTATATGCAAATTAATGATGTTTACCTTTCCTCCATGTTGCCTGCACCCAGATCTCCCTGCTACTTTTGTGTTACGCCAACTCCGTCAAATGATGGAGTTAGGTTAAGATTTTGCATCGCCGCTGAGCCCCAGAGACACAGAGAGCATCGGCAACAACTGCAGGCGTTTTTTCCACACTATATCCCTAATGCGGATAGATAGAGATAAGGTTGAAAAGCGGCATGATCCAGTGCAGGCTAAGTAGTGCTTGTGGCGGACACCGTCATGGTGGGGGAACATGATCCCAACTGTGTGATTATACTCAGTGATAACCGCTCACGTGTCTTCACCCAGTCTGTGTTGTTTAGTCAGTGGTACAACTGCATGATGATTGAGTTGTCCTTTTGTGTTTAGTTTTTGTCTCTGTGCTGCTCTGTGTGTTGGAATGTGTGCGAGCGTCGTGGCGAGCAGGAATCTGATCGGAGAGTTTTAAACGCGACCATCTGGCTCGATAGCTCCGGAACGATCGTCCATTGTTCTCCTGATGAGAGAGCTCTTTGTTTTTGTTTCCGATTGTATTTTCATTTTACTGCCTATCTGTCTGTCTGTCTGTCTCTCTTCCTCCTTCAGATCCATCTTTTTTTAATTTCCATTTTGTCCCTCCTCGCTCACGTTATCCATCCTGCTCTGGTGCTTAGACAGTCTGGGAGAGAGAGGGTGAGGAAGAGGGAGAGAGAGAGAGAGGGGGAGAGAGAGAGAGAAAGAGAGAATGGTTTAATGTTTGGCCCGAGGGCCTAACATTAAGTCATTTTCAGTAAATGGTTAGGATTTAGGAGTTGCCTGTTCAAGACAGTCAAGAGGGCAGCAGCGATGATCATTGTCTTCCTGTTCAGGTTTCATCTGTGTGTGTGTGTGTTGAGGGTGTCCCAGGTGCTGTCTAAGTGTGTGCTACTCTTTCCTTCCACAGCTTTAATCCTTGATGCAAAGTGTTGCACAGAAAGAGGCTTCTTGGTGATTCAGTGAGTGAGAGCAGTCTGTATTCTCTAAGTGGGCTGTGATAAAGGTGGTTACCAGGGGGAGGGAACTTCACAGTGGGGAGGGACACTTTTTTATCTTCCAACATCTGCTCTGTCCACTCCTCTGCCAGGGTGAGATTTGAGGAACATGGAAATAGTGTTAGGCTAGGAAATAGTGAGACAATGCGGAACATAGGCGGATAATTGTTTTTCCTCATTTTGAATGTATCTTTGCCTCTTTGTTGTGCTTGCTTTTTCCTGTTTCAAACAACAAAACCAAAGATGTGTATACTGAATCAAATTTTACTTCATACCATTTGTCTAATCATAGCAAGAGCACTAAATTACAACTGAACAAAATACAGAAAACAATGATCGTAACTGGAACTGATTAAACTAGTCATGCAGAGGATTTTACTTGAATGATAGTCTTTAGTCTGTTCGTGTCCATATCGTAATACTCACATGATTTTACAATCATTCTATTGACAGTAAGCTCCGAGGGGCCCCTGCTAAAAGTGAATGGAAACTCTGCGCTGGAATAAATGGACGCTTCCTTTTAAAGTCAACACCTTGCCAAAATATTATAAGACCCATAAATTGTGCATGTCCCTGCTACTGCTACCACTGTTTGAGATTCAATAAAATTCACACCGAGGTCCATATAACAAAAAGCAGATGTTCCTGGTAGGAGGGAGGACTGTTTAGTCTTCACATATGTCAGGCGTGGACATAAAGAGCCCTACAGTGCCTGACAGCTTTAACTGGGAGTGGGCTTCCTATCTCTCTGGGCCCGTCCATCACTGCTGTCCATCACTGCGCTTGGTTTTGTGTCGTTCTTTTGTTTGTTTTGTATACAGTACAAGTACACAAGTATGGGTCATAACAGTGAGAAACGGGGAATGACAGGTCAGGTATAAATGATATCAATACTGTAATACACTGTCATATTTTGTAAAATAACACCGGATTAGCATATATATCACGCTTTGGCTATTCGCTCTGGCTCTTGTGGTTGTAACGACACTGCAAGGGCGAAAAATGATGAAGAGCAGCCCCCACCGCGGAGGGCTTTTGTGGTCTACTCCTGGCTAGCTTACCACCCATAATGGATAAGCTGTTTTCCACATGGTCGCGGCCACAGCCCGTGTTCTCAAGTCTAGCGCTAGCCACCGTCATTTGGCCGTAACTCAATCCGTCACATACACTTCGGAACTGGCCCGAAGGCAACACACACACACACACACACACACACACACACACACACTCTTAAAGTGGCGGCCCGAACCCCAGCCGACAAATTCAATTCGATTTCTATCGAAAATAATCGCAATAAATTATGATGAAGAAGATTATGAGTGTAATATTCAGGAACAGTCACATCCATTCAGATGCCAGACCACAGATAGTTACGTTGTTGGTGAAGCTGCCTCGCTTTTTCCCTGAGTCCAAAGAGTGACCTCACTGTCAGCGGCCTATAGTGAGTGATTAGGTCATGCACACTTGGCTGAAGATGAACTGTAATGATAGAGACTGTGGATACACTGTGACATATTGGCTACACATCTACATTGCTGAGGAAATGTGTAAGGTGGTCATCTTGAAAAGTGAGAGTGTGTGGGAGAGAGAGAGAGAGAGAGAGAGAGAGAGAGAGAGAGAGAGAGAGAGAGAGAGAGAGAGAGAGTGCCGTAATGCTCCATGTGGAACAGAACAGAATCAATCAGATCAATGATGATTGATGATCCAGTGCAGATAGAGACACAGTGAGACAAAGCTGACCTTGACCGAGCCACAGAGGAGGAACACTAAATGATTATTGCGTTACAATTTCCCCTGGATTACTATCTGTCTGGCTGGCTCCTTTTGTCATACTTTCTTCCTTCTGTGACTCTTAATTTATCATCTTCCTTCATCTCTCCCTCTCTCTTCTCCCAGTGGTTTTGAATTCAATAGTGCACACACGCACACGCACACACACGCACACGCACACACACACACACACACAAAGATTATAAACACATGCACACACACATACAGGCTTCAACGTCTGAATTCTGTGTATGAAGAAAGCCGACAAATTATTTATAACTCCGTCCCACACACACACACACACCCACACACACATGCACACAGACACATGAAAACACACTCACATATGTATCCACACACCCACAGAGTCTTCAATGTCTCCCTACCCTACCCCTGGCCGAATTGAATTCTGTACACAAAGAAGGGCCTTGAGTTTTAACCTTGTGGCCCCGCCTGTGGTCGGCCCCGTGGAGCTTAATAGTCTGTGTTTGGCCAGGGCCGGAGATGTGCGCTTGGGGTATAAGCCCTGGCTGAAGAGCTTCACAGATGCCATCATGATTAATGCCATTTGGTGGAAGATGCTTTTAACCAAAGCAATCTCACCGTGTCTTTTATCCATACATTCTCACCACGGGGGGTCCCGCACCACAGTGGGAGGTGTGTACTGTAGATATGGATTAAATAGAATGGTTGAGGAAAAGAAACGTGTTAACGCTCCTCTAAGTTTAGAGGCAGCATGGAATAATGCATATGCAGCAGTATTTGTGTAGTGATTGGTTTCTTTCAAGGGCTTTTTTTTTCTTGAAGAGAAATTCAATAGTGCTCCAATATAGCGGTTGCTTGGTTAACCACCATGCCTATGTTCAATAAAAATCACATTCGATACACCGCCATGGAAAACGGTTGCATTTAATTCTCTTACCCTCTCGTACTCTCTTCACTATTTATTCGTTTACCTTCTTCCACTTTCATCTTTCATCTATCTACTTTTTTTTTTACACAGATCTTGATGCTCCGACCAACCTGGTCACCGTGGAGGTGACGGAGGACACTGCGTCGGTGTCCTGGGGCCGCGTCCAGGCAGAGGTCGACGGCTACATGCTAACACACACCTCCTCCGAGGGCCCCGGCCAGGAGGTCCCTCTGGGGCCCGACAGCAGCACCTACAGACTGACTGGACTGAGGCCTGGCGTCCGCTACACTGTCTACGTCTGGGCGGTGAATGGGGACAAAGTCAGCAGGAAGAGTTCCACCGATGCTGAGACAGGTAACGTTTTGAATTGCAGGGGATTATATTATATTACAATTATATTTGATTGGGACCACGGGTCTTCAACTGTGTCAGCCAAACAAGGAGGCCAACAATTACTATAGATGGATCACATTTGAAAACCCCAAAAAAACAGCAGGATTGGAGGTGGATCTCGACCGTGATCTTGACATGATCTTGACGTTTCTAACCATCAATAATGAGTTCCGCAGAATGGTAAAAGGGATTGGGCCTTCCCCCGAAATTATAATCGTCTAGCTTACAGAAGTGGGCCTGCGATAAAAAATCACTTAAAATCTTGATCTGATGTCATTATAAAGGAATATACTCCAACTTTTGGGGAAAAGGATTGTTTTCCACTTACTCATAGTCAAACGAGAAGCACTGTAGCATTTTTTTCAGCCCAGTGCTGGTTTCGACCGAGTTAGCATTTGACCGAGTTAGCCAAAATCAATGGAAGCAGATGAGATTGACTAGCTCCGTCAGTGAAGTGAGGGTAAAATACACCATTCCAGCTTCTCCAAAATTCAGATATTTTCGCAATTTCACTTGTCTCTTTGTGAACAGTAAATCTAAATACAAAAACGGATTGTCTCATTTATATTTTTCTCCAACAATATGGGCAAATCATAGACGCAAATAGACCTCTTTGTACGAGAATCTCATCTCGAATCTCAAATCTACATTGACACTTGACTTCTTATTATTATTTAGTTTTTTCCTATTATTATTTTGGTCACTCACTTCAGGCTTCAGGACCATTTCTTAGCTGGGCATCCAAGCCAGCTAAGTGAGTAAATATTTCAGGTTCATGAATACCATTCTCCTTCAGACACACTGAGGAAAGACAAAGAGAGCTAACTAATGAAAATTGTACCGCAACTGGCTGAAACCCGCTTCACAACATTCTCCCTAAATGACTTCTTTATTTTATATGCAGTATTCCACAGTTTATCTTCAACAACCAATTAATTTATTTCAATGTTATCACTACGTATTGTTATGTCGCTAACACATTAAGTATTTGATTGCATTTGCATTTCAATGAAGCAGCCAGATAGTAGCAAGAGTTTAGACTTGAAATGTGAATAACACAAGATGGCTGTGCTTGGGAGGATCTCTGGATCACTGGACGTGTCAAAGGAAAGGCACTGGTTTACTATAATAACAATTTGATATTTAGTTTGCTTCTGCCATAGTATGCATGTGTTTTGATGAACATAGTTTTGGATAGACTTAACCATAACCGTTTTGATTCAATGTCAAACATGGGTCTAGGAAGGAGTCACGCTCTGAGTACAGTCTGATTTGAGATCCTAAAAATGTAAGGAAGAATCTCAAATACAAACAGAAGTATCACACAAGAAATGAACAGGCCAGAGCAAAATATAACACTGACGAACCAACAATATTTCACTCCCTTTGACACATTTTTGATATCCTACTTGATGTGTCTAACATTAAAAAAAACATTACACTGACACTGTCATTGTGTCCCAGAGTCCTTGTCACGTTTGCAGTAGTAGTAGTAGTAGTAGTAGTAGTAGTAGAAGATTCCAGGCCGATGGCTACAGGTTGAGCTATAGCTACTCTGAGGGGCCCGGCCAGGAGATCCCTCTAGGGGCCGACGGGGCCACCTACAGGCTGACCGGGCTGAGGCACTGGGGTCCGCTACACTGTCCACATCTGGGCGGTGAAGGGGGATAAAGTTAGCAGAAAAAGCTTGACGCAAACAGAAATAGGCTGTCTGACGTGATATCAAAAGAAGAAAAAACATTCTGTATTTATTTTTTCTATAACGTGTTATGAGAATATGAGAATATTTAAACATTGAATAAGAACTAACCTTTAAAAGTGCTGTAGGTAAGCTTTGAGAGAAAAGAGATGTAAAGAGAAAAAAAAAGATTTTGAAACTAAACAACCAAAAAAACGTCCCCTAGCTCTCTGCTCCCTCCCTCCCTACGTTTCTCTGCCATTGAGAAGTGTTGCATGTCACGCCCCTGTGATTGCCAGGCAAGAGGGATTCCCTGAACCAATCAGGGAGCGGTCTCAAATCTAAATTGGCTCATACAGAAGCAGGCGCAGTCAACCAGAACAGATATTCTCTCAGCGCATTTCACTCACTAATAGCTGATAGATGGCTAGGCCATTTCTAACCAATGACACTCAATAGCTCTTAAGCCTTACCTACAGCACCCACGTTCTACAGAACTCACGTTCACATTATCCGTGAAAGCACTCGTCTGCTCTCACTAACTCCCCCGAACATCCTCCTCTAGAGCTGGACACTCCTACTAACCTCTTGGCCCGAGACGAATCAGAGTCCGCTGTCACTGTGTCCTGGGACCGTGTCCAGGCCCAGGTCGACGGCTACGTGTTGACTCACACCTCCACTTCCGAGGCCCCCAGCGGGGAGATCCCTGTGGGGCCCGACAGCACGACCTACAGGCTGACCGGACTGCGGCCCGGGGTCGGCTACAGTGTCGATGTCTGGGCCGTGAAGGGGGATAAAGTCAGCAGGAAGATCTCAACACAAGCAGAAACAGGTGTCTTCCCTTGATATTAATAGAAAAACGCTATATAGGCTAATGCTTGCTAAATAAGAAGGGTGTTTCTGTTTATTTATTTATTTGATTTTATTTAGCATTTAGCGAGTTAGTTGCAGTTAAATAGACTCTATTTTCCCAGCAGCACGTTCTTCGAGGCTTGCTGGTGTGTTTACTGTTAGAAGAATAAGCATAATTCTCTCGATTTTTATTTTTGCTAACAATTAACACTACACCAAACAATAAGTAACGTTGACAAAAAGAAAAAAAAATTGGAATTATACTGGCCTCATCCATTGACTTAATGCATTGAAGTTTCCAAGTGCATGAATACATTGAGGTTTCCTGTGCAGTCTGTGGAATAATGAATGGGTTCTGTGGATGAAAAGCAATTAACTATGTCATTGAGAATGTCTTATTTGAGGTATGCTATAATTCATAATGTAGCAGTTGGGTCAGTGACGTCCACATGAATAGTTAAAGGATTAGGCATTGCAAAAATGATATGGTTGAGCATTACTGTGCAGTATACTCTGAGCTAAACTACGTGTTCAAACTATTTGAATTCAAGGCATAATACTTAGCATTTAGAAATGTAATGATTGCCAAACGCTCATGCTGATTCTCAAAAACCTTCTTCAAAAGCAATTACATCAAACCAAATGTTTTCACGGTGTCATATTGAGAACACATTGAATAAATTATCAAAATAGAGTTGGCACCCAAAAATGAGTCATTTAGCACAAATGTTGGATTTTCACCAACTTGCGCAATGTCCGAATACCAGGTACACACGCTCAAAACAAGTGAATGGCTCTACAACATGGAGCTCTTGGCCTGAACACGGCTGCTGTGGTTGGCACATGTGGGGCTGATTCCACTGGGACTCCAGCTACTCAAATGTCAGACAGCATGCAACCATCAAGTGCTGTGTTGGCCGAGACGTAAAAAAAGCAGCTCTCAAGATAAACAGCAAAAAGACAAACCCTTTCACGTAGAGATAAGTAGCGCTTGATAAAGAATTTGTACTCACGACACGAATTCACGACGATTGACTTGAAGAGAGGGGCGCTTGACATCATTTAAAGGAGCAACCAAAGGTCAAACTAAGGGGTCGGGGGTTAAGCGGCAGCAGCACGTCGCGACTGACTGATCTGGGTAGTGGGGTTCAGACGGGGAGATCTGTGTAGGTTTGGATTGATCCGGAATATAATGAGGGTTTGAAGGAAAGGCTGCAGTTGATCGCCGATGGCTAATCGACAGTTCTTTTTATTCTAACTCGTTCAGCTGTACATGCAATTATATCTGAATATTAATATTAATAATTGAATAGATTAACTGTTCTGCGATCATACGGCAACGTTCTACACTCGATTTTATGTTTTGCTTTTATGGCGAATGCCCTTCACATTTATTTTTTTTGGCGGGGGTTGTCTGAAGTTACTTCCACAAGCACCAGAACCTTAGCACAGGCAGGAGGAAACGCTTATAATACACAGCATGGTCTCCTCATCGTTCACGTGGAGGTTGTCACGGTGACGAGCTGCTAATGATGCTAGATTCAGACGGCTCCATGCCGCTGCGTAAGGTAAAATCATTTGGGATGCCTGGAACGTCTGTGTTGGTTGTGATTTATCGAACCTGGACCCATTAATATGTCTGTTGAGACTTCCTCAGTGGATATCGTTGATTGTAATGTTTTCTCCATTCAGTTATTTCTTATGTTTACTGTTATTAGGTGACATGACATTTATGGTATCGCTATTATCTATGTAGATTGGCAGGGAATATAAAATAGGTGGCAGGCGGGGGGATTAAGGGAGACCAGGATATTATTGAGTTGAATATATTGAGACATCCTTCATGATGCAATTAAGATGTATGTATTTTGCTACTTTTTGAAACATTATACAATTAAGCTTTTACTGGTACAACTCTTTCTCTCTCTCTCTCCTTCTCTCTCTCTCTCTAGAGAGAGAGTGTGTTAGCTGGACAGGGGTTTTGGGGGTTTCTGTGTTTTTCAGTTTAATATGAAGACAATTTAAGGAAATGAAGTGGACAATGAAAATTGAATGAACGAAGTGATGCATGAATGAACGTCCTGTCTAAACTCCTCAGCACCATTCCCTTTACTCCTGACAGGCATCGACGCCCCCAAGGAGCTGACGGCTGCAGATGTTGCCGTGGACTCTGCTCGGTTGACATGGACACCCCCGCTCGCTGACATCGAGGGATACATCCTGGCCTACAGAGCGGTGGACGGCACAATGGAGGTAATGAGGAGTAACCTTTACAGTCTTATGCGCGTAACCTTAACGAAAGACTCAAGAAAACGTGCTGAGGGGCGTCGTAGTGTAGTGGCCCCGAGGATGTTGGACCCCCAGCTGAAAGGTATGCTGGGTTCTCTCCCCAACGTTCACCTGGAGGCATCCTTGAGCCTTGATGCCTAACCTCTACCTCCTTACTTAATAGTTTAATATCTGAATTCAATGCGAGTACACTTTGGATAAATAGTGAAGGGTTCAGAATGACAAACATAGTTTTACACGAAACATGTTGTTTCAGTTAAAAGTGAAACGTCCAGATGAAACTGAACTTGAATTAATCCTGGCAGAATGCGTATGTAGGAGCTTGTAGGGTTCATGAGATTTCCGACTACTGGCTGCATTAGATTAGCTCATCTACCCACATGAAACCACAAAGCTTTTGTTGTCACATATTTTTTTCATGAATCGACTTTGACTCCCTAAAGCCGGACTAAATACCAGCCACCATTCAACTCACTCCAGGTTTTCTAACATTGGAAATAAAAAGTGCTCCTTTTCATGACCAGCAAGGACAGCAAGATGACAATGAAAACTAATCTAATACCATCTTGTATAATTCTCATAATTCTTTTTCCTGAGGTGCAGGAATGAACTGCGTCACTAGAATCCACTTGGGCTTAACTGGGCTTCACCGTGTCGACACATACATTATGGATTGCAGATTTACAAAACCATATTCCCCTTGGATGCTTGACTCGTGCTGTATAATGCAGAGCCCTGGCCAGCCAATGCCAGCCAATTATACCATGACTATTTAGTTACTTATCAGACGCTTTTATCCAAAGTGACTTACATTGAATTCAGATGCATGTCATTAAGGAGCAAGATAAGGGCGTCATGCATCATGCTCTTGACATGGGGGATCGAACCGAGGACCTTCGGCCTGGGATTCGAATGTCTAAGTCAGCAATACACTATCGTACCCCAAATTATAAACTAGTGATGCATGTCGGCCGCGTGAGACCGCAGAGTAACGTGTATTTCATCATGTGTGTCGAGCGTTTAATTTGTTCAGAGGGTAATAGCAAACAAGTCATTGCTGGGTTCCTACCACAACGTTACTCTCTCTCATATGAGCAGACGGTTAAGAAGAGGCTGGGCGCGGGCGAGGGAGCCAGCTTCCCCGTGTCCGGTCTGGTGAGCGGGAAGAGATACGTGGTCACTCTTATCGCCTACCGTGGGACCACGAGCAGCAAGGTGGCGGAGACCAGCTTTGAAACAGGTCAGTGCCACACAAGCCGCCACGGCCATCAGCGCGTGTGACCTGGTTATGAGACTGGAACAGTTTTTCTTCCCAAATCGGTTCCACTACACATGTTTCGTGATTGGTTCTTCTGACCGCTGTCTGCTTGTACTTTTGCTATTTTGCTCCAGTGGGCCTCGTCTACCCCTTCCCCGTGGACTGTGTGCAGATCATGAGGAACGGAAACACCGAGAGCGGCGTCTACACCGTCTACCTGAACAGCAACCAGTCCAAGGCCACCGAGGTCTTCTGCGACATGGACACCGACGGGGGCGGCTGGCTCGTAGGTTCCTCCTCACGCGCTCCTCCTCCGCTGTAGATCAAAGAAATCAAGCACATTATATCACATACACACAGAGTTCATAGCCAAGACTAACATTACGTTAGCAGCAGCGATGCTAAGCTATTAAAAGCGATCTGTGTCAGTGCTGCTTTGAACGCCATCCAATATGGTGTGATATAAAACAGCAGACAACCAGGCAAGAATCCTCCGGTCTGTTGATTCAGATGAATTAGGATTCTGAATGTTTCTCTCTCGCTGCCCCCAGATGCTCCAGCGACGCACCGTTGGCAAGCTTGACTTCATGAAGCGGTGGAGACAGTACACCGCCGGGTTTGGCAACTTGACAGACGAGTTCTGGCTCGGTACGGGAAAAAAATGCTAAATTGACTTCAGCAGAATATGAAAGACACGTTCCTTGTGCGCGCAAAGAACTCTTTTTCTTCCGAGAGATTTCACTTGCACGTGAAAGTGTTTTTCCCTTTTAAGTTTCCTCCTTCCTTCTTCTTCTTTCCAGGTATGGACAACATCTACCAGCTCACCAGCACTCCCACCCAGTACGAGGTGAGGTTCGACCTGGGCCTGGGCCCGGAGCGGGCGCACGCCGTGTACGACAGCTTCCAGATCGCCCCGGCCAAACAGAAGTTCAAGCTCTCCATTGGCAAATACAGCGGAACAGCCGGTGTGCCGCCATTTGTTTTCCTCAAATCTATATTCCAAAAATAACGGGAAGGAACATACAGTACAGCGGCAGACCTGTGGAGTCGCTTGTCAGGAAGCTGTTGCTTTTTTTTGTAGAAGGCAGACAGATATAGCAGCACCGGCACAGCTGGCGGTAGAGCAGTGTGGGTTTTTTTCTTCCACGGTGAGAACTTGGGGGGACACGGAGACAGGTATAACCAGGCAACCAGGAAGATGGCGGGTGGTGGAGGAGGCATAAAGGAAGGAATATTGTCTCTTTCTGCTGAACTCCCGCCGCACGGTGCCTACGGCGTTATCCCTCAAAGAAGAACTAGAATGAATATTAATAATCACGGTTATTATTTAAAGAAAAGGGAATATTATGTGGAGGGAGTTTCCACAGTCTACCCGGAGGTATTATTGAGATTCCTACCCTACCGTCTCAATAATGACACATAGGCCTATCTCACAAAAAATACAAATAAATTAGAAAGAAAAGGAAAGAAAAGAAAAGCACTTTGGATAAAAGTGTGCTGAATAGTAGTACCGGTTAATTTGCACGGGGTAATTAATCACCTTTTGTCTATTTTTTTACTCTTGTTGTTTAACTTTGCGTTGAACAATGGTGTCCCTCTTCGACCAGGCGATGCTATGACCTACCACCAGGGCCGTCCTTGGTCCACGGTGGACTCTGACAATGACATCGCTCTGGGGAACTGTGCCCTGACCCACCGCGGAGCCTGGTGGTACAAGAACTGTCACCTGGCCAACCTCAACGGGAGATGGGGCGACAACAGGCACAGCATGGTGAGTAGCATTGACTTAGAGAAGAGATGACTTTGAATGTCTGCTCATCTGTGAAATAATGACATTATCAACATTCTTTGATGTAAATGAAATATACATACTTTTATATATTATACACATTATACACATTTTGATATGGATATTTATAGAAAATACTAGACTTAAAGGTACTATGTGTAAGAATCAGACATTCCTTCTCATTACTGGCCCCTTTGGCCGGTAAGTGAACTGCAGCCTGCTGGAGCTCGTGCATTCAGAGCACTGGAGTGCGAGCTCCGCGGGTTGAGACAATAACAATCATAAAGATGTTAGTTATAATCATAAATAAACGTTATGAATTAAGACGCCACTTCCTTCCATTTTCCCAGCAAAACCGCCCTGGTTAAAATAGTATAATAGAAATGAGCCCACAGCCTGTTCTATGCAAGAGAGAGTCCGGGAAGGTCTTTTTAAAGTTAAATTACAACTTGTTCATTTATTGGCAATTTAAAGCAATTACATTTATGCATGTAAAAATCCTACGGGTAGTCCCTTTAATGATGAAAATGTTGAGATTTGCTTGAACCGGTAAACACGCACACACACACACACACACACACACACACACACACACACACACACACACACACACACACACACACACACACAGATTTTGAAGTTTGATTTCACCGGTCTGCCGCAGTGTGTAAGCTCACCACTAGATGGCACTAGCAACGTTGTGTGAGAAGGGGCTGGTCACAAGCCAAGCCTACAGTCAAGTTTCACCATTTTGGAGGAAAGGGAGCACTGCTCTGAATCCATCATATTCTATTACAGAACAAATTTATCAAGCCATATATACAACCCCGCTACTGATTTTCCCTCCTTTTTTTATGAGCTAACATAAGGCGTTATTGTCCAAGGAAAATGGATGCTAACGATGGATGCTAAGACATGGCTGTGTATCATAATCGGTGTTTCATAATGCTGGACGATAATAACTTAACTGTATCTCAGCGTTTATGGGACATTAATGTTCCATCTTTATTCATAAAGATTAGTGTAGCAGATTAAATATGTAATACAAGGTGCTGCGTGTGATAAATGCAATATTTGTTCAGTGCCTATTGAGTCGAGTGAGAGAAAAAGCACATTGGGAAACTCATTTAACAGGACGCGTTATTTGTAAAATATTCGAATCTTTATAATCGCTATGATGTATTACTTTATGCAGATGAACATATGCTGACGAAGATCAATGATGGCAACAGATAAAGTATAGCAATCAAAGTTATAGCAATCACAATCACAAAACAACAACAACAACAACATCAACTATAATCCCAACATCATCACTGCCCGTCACAAAAACAAAAGGCTTGTTTGGAACAAATGGATGCTGCTGTCCCCCTGGTCAGCAATCAGAGATAACTCCACCCTGAGGCTTTTCACTCCAACCGCTTTTGTTTTAGATCGCTGGGGTGAAACAGGAATGCCCCGAATCCATCGGTCTTGATAACAGAGCACATTCCTCAAGGCCATGTTGGAAAAATACTGGTGCTTTGCCAAGCTGGTGCGACAACAATAGCCATTATGTCTGAGAGAGAGAGAGAGACAGAGAGAGAGAGAGAGAGATGGGGGAGGAGAGAGAGAGAGAGAGAGAGAGATAGATGGGGAGGAGGGAGAGAGAGATAGATGGGGGGGAGAGAGCGAGCACATTACACAGCACAAATAGGAAATGTAACAGAATTGCCTCAGCCTTCTTCAAAATCCCAAACCCACTTTATAGTTCACACACACACACACACACACACACACACACACACACACACCTGCAACCGACTGCAATACTACAGCTACACCACATCTCGAGGGATTGGGGGCCGTTGTTCTTTCATATTTGC
>OOFB01038127.1:8461-21634 GCA_900323305.1 Trachyrincus murrayi
TACAAAAAGGTAAAAAAAAATCGGATTACTATTAAAGCCAATCACAAACTGCCTACTCCCTCTCTAGGTTGAACAACAGGCGGGATGTGATACCTGGGTGAGATTGACACACAGACCAGTTGGTCTGTGGATGATCTATTGTTGGACTGTAACATGAAAGATGGGCCTTTTAATGCTAATCCCAACCCCCCCCAATTGTTTCCTGATCAACTCCTCAAGAACAGTGGGGGGGTTAGAGACAGAGGTCTGGCAGGGAGGAGGAGGAAGAGAACTGGATGAAGGTGAAACCATATTAACTTATTACAGAAATTAGTACTTTCTTCTCCATGAGCTAGCAAACACATTGATTTCCTGGTTACTGCACGCATATATAAGCTGTTATGAAATACTAATACTCCCAGGCACGCAACCTTGGCATGATCCTTGACCCCACCCTCACCCTCGAGCCTCATATCCGCCAAGTTGTCAAATCCTCTTTCTACCACCTTCGCTATATTGCAAAGATCAGGCCCTCTCTCACAAGCCCTGCTGCTGAGACACTCATCCACGCCTTCATCTCCTCCCGTCTTGACTATTGCAACTCACTCCTCTACGGCATCAGTGCCAGCTTCATCAATAGACTCCAACTGGTTCAGAACGCATCCGCCGGACTCCTAACTCACACCAAATCTTGGCACCACATCACCCCAGTCTTAAAACACCTCCATTGGCTTCCTGTCTCCCACCGGATCAATTACAAGATCCTGGTCCTCACCTACAAAGCCCTTCACCAACTGGCCCCCCCATATCTCACCGACCTCCTCTCCCCCTACCGACCCTCTTGGTCCCTCAGATCCACCTCAGCTGGCCTTCTCTCCACCCCCACGTCCAACCTTCGCAGTTTTGGGGACAGAGCCTTCTCCAGGGCAGCTCCCAGACTCTGGAACTCCCTCCCCCAAGACATCAGAGACTCAGAGTCCCTCGCAATTTTCCAATCCCGCCTCAAGACCCATCTCTTCTCTACTGCCTTCTCTTAGTCCCCCCCCCCATCTATCCTTGTGTGTTTCTGCTGTTTGTCTGTTGTCTGTTCTCACTACCATCACCCTTCAGTGTAAAGCGACTTTGAGTCCTAGAAAAGCGCTATATAAGTTCCATTTATTATTATTATTATTATTAAGACTGAAGTTAGTATTTCAGTTTTAGTATTTTTCCGATCAACAGTCAATCCGATGCCACTGTAATCGAAATATTTTGAAAATATATATAGGCATATGGAAAGATAATTGAACTTAGGCTGTAGGTTACTGTTTTTTGTATTTGTTTGATGACGGTATGGCGACGGACCGGGGTCGGCGTCAGCTTCTATATTCCTGGAGGGTATTCTATCTAACATGGGCACATGACATCTCACTCAACCAGTAATGGCCTAGAACATCTCAATGACATCGCATGTCCTGTGTGTCTACCACACACAGGACATGTGTGTGGTAGACACACAGGACTAATGTCGTTTCACCTTGTTGTGTCTAACCAGATTGCCATGCGTTACAACATCCCCCCTCCTGGCGACTTCAGTGCCTTCCACATCATCACCACAACGACAGCTGCATGCAACACCACCAGGCCCGAACTGAGCATCAGAGTAGCCGTCAGGTAAGAGACCACCCACCTCTCTCGTCTGTGAAGGGCTGCAGACGGCCATGATGCTTTGAGAGATGGCTTGTCCTCCCTTACAGTACGGTATTCACACCAGTTGCATCAGGATGATTTATTTGAATTTGCACACTTTCTGAAATTGATACACTAACAAACAACCATAATTAATGGTTATGTAGGTTGCGTGCCTGGGTATATATATATACATATATATTCGCTTTAAAATTCTTTAAATGGACAGAATTTCACATGCATTTTTAAGCTAGTAGCGCCGTGTTATGGGTCGAATGAAGGGCTGAGTAATATTCATTATTCATATTCATATTCATTGTGACGAGGTGGTTTTAGTTCGAGCACAACTAGATGTAGCCTGGCAAGAGCCAGCGCTCGTACGGAAATTATTATTTCCTTGTACAAAGTCTGGGATTCGTCCTCACTGGTTGCTCTGACTGTCCGGCCGACGGACCAATCGGAGGTTGCTGTTGTCATAGAGACAACACATCATACTCCAAAACCACACCCACCGGAGGGGGAAAACAATATGCAGCCAAGGGCTGAAACCCTAACAAAATGCCTTTAGCTAACTAAAAACATTAGATTTAAGCATGTCAAATGATTATTTTAGCACCATTTGTCTACCAGAGAGGGAAGGGTATTGTCAGTCTATCTCTGTGTCCCTTCTCCTTACCTTGCACTTGAAATAATCCCACAGAATGGCCATTAGTGAAATACTTTGATATTTACAACTATTTGATCGAATCACCAGGTAAGATTATCATTTAACCTAACAAAGATCAAAACCAGGCCTTGCATTGCTTTTGCTTTTGCTTCGTTAGCTTCAACATCTACAGTTTGTCTGACCAAATTAGTCACAGTTTCCCCATTCTTCCTGCTGATGACTCGTATTGCCTGTATCCACTTTTGGCTCAGTTTTTCGGTTCGGCAGCATATAAAAACGTAGTTCTGGGTTCTTTACCCTGTTGGTACTGCATCCCACACAGCAGCTTTTAGACATTTTTGTTTTGTTTGCTAGTAGACCGAAATGACAAGGAGGCACCTTCACGCAATACAAAGTCAATGGAGAGCAATGTAATGTTTTACCCTCCGGTGTGGGCGGGACCTATGCTCTGTCTCTATTGCTGCAGTAGTTACAATAGGGTTTAATAGGTTTAATATGTCTTCAAATCACTGTAACAGCAAACATAAGTATCAGATATTAGTTTCATTCCCATATGACAACTCAGGGGTTCTGTCCATCTCAGAATCACTGCATATTACATTTTTGCAATGGCTATGGCGACAGCAATTAGAGGACACAATTTTTTTGCCGGGCCAGCAGCCTTGTAAATCTTCCTCGTAAACTTGCTAGCCTCAGTGATAGCTGCATACCGAAATGTTCACCAAAGTATTGGCTATAGGTTTATTTTTTTTGGTTTGGGACTTTTTTTCCTCGGTTTGTGACTTTTTTTCCTCGGTTTGGGACTTCTTTCCCCCGAAAGCAAGGAGTACACGATCGAAATCCAGCTCCGAAAAACTGCCATTGAGTGTTCTAGAATGCTTAGCCGCGGTGAGCTCAGCCGCAACTAGCGTAACTAGCGTTACCAGGCTAGCTCTCCCAGCCGAGTCACCAGCTCTCTAATCCCGCAGCCGTTGGCACGAAGGGACGGTTGAAATTAGATCGCCTGTGTGGCATATTGTATCGTAGCATACTACCAAATGTCTAGCTAGCTTTCACAATTAATAATAAAGCCTGTTATACATATTTGTTATAATACATACATATGTATTGTTATAATACATTTGATTAATTTAATTCAATTTATAAATGTATAATTTACAGAATGTTGCCTCCTGAGAGGCAGTAGCGAAAGTCATTCTGGGTAATGTAGTAAAATAGCACCCTGGAGCAGATCACGGGAAGCCTGACACGACAGCCTGTGACAAATTGCAAATAAAGATAAAGTACAATATTACACATATCGGTAAAATAGGACCTGGGGTGCGTACATCACGCACGGCATGACGTTTTATAACGATGTCAAAGTGTTTTAGGCTGTATTATTACTTTAATATCAGACACAAAACAGTTTTAATAGCGAGAACACATGCTGTACAAGTCAGCATATGTGCTTAACTGTAGGATTCTTTTTGTGGGAAAAAAAATACCGTTACGTTTGGTGGGGTTTTCTTGTGAACAACTGGGCGGATTAGGGAGCTCATCACTTCAAGCGGAACAAGCGATTGTGGCGTCAACACTCACAGACACGCTATCACACATTTTAATGTGGGTTGGACTTTTTGGCACCTGCCAAAAACACACACTAACCATGCAAGGACCCATAGAAAACACACATGAAAACTATAACACAGACACACACAGAGTGGGTTAGGCCAGGCAGGGAGAGCAGCATAGAAGATGCAGTTAAAGAGGATGGATTCGAAGAGGGAGAGAAAAATGGGAAAACAAACTAAGCAGGAATACATACAATCATGAAAAATCTCTTCTGCCACCACAGCCAAGGCAAAAGAAGAAGCGCAAAGAAAGGAAAATCAAGAAATGAAATGAAAACAATCAAGAAATGAAATACTACAAAAGGAAAGTCTATACAATGTCAATAACATGTTTGAAGCCAAAGTGTTGACACAGCATACCTTTGTGGCACTTCGAAGGTGATCGTAGTAGACCTCTTCGATGGCCTGGAAGTAGATCACGCCCTTCAGCTTGGTCTCATGTTTGTCTGCAGGACAAAAAATACTAAATAAAAAAGCATTCGGAATTTGGTCAGAACAAAATAAAAACCTAACCAAAGCCTTTGAAACACTGCCAGTGGTGGGTATTTCTCAAATGTTTTTTCCTCCTCTTCATCAATGTGTTACAGAGGATGAAGTTATGGACCACGGGTGATTCAGTCATTACAAAGAAAAAAAAGTTGAAGGAAAAAAACGGATCATCCCTGATTTATTGTTTGTGATGATGGATGGAAAAAGACAACCGCAGCAAAAAAAAAAGTGTGTGTGTGCGAGTGTTTTTCTAAGCTAATAGCGTTCTCATTGTATTTCAGACTTGCCCGCATTCTTACACTTCCCGGGTACATCGTTGCGTTTTATTTCATCAGCCACTGCAGAACAGCAGTAGGGGGAGCTGGTTGGGGAACTCAAACCCTCTCTCCCTCTCACTCGCTCTCTTTCTTTAGGCACAAAAACACTCACATAAGCTTAAGAGTAGTAGGTAGAGATGTGCCATATGCATCATCATTTCGAGGAATAATAATTTTGGCTCCTTTTTTTTCTTCTTCTCTCCAACTCATTATGTGCTAATGAACTGTTTAATCATTCAAACAGCCTCGAGTTTTGCACGTTCTTTAAGGAGGACGTGTCTCAAGCATCTCAAGAGCATTCTCTGATTTGGTGGGGGAGTGGCGGAACGACTTGCCGTTCATCACCTCTCCCGTGCACTCCCATCTTTGTTTCAAGGTCAACAGAGGTAGTAGAGAGGTGAGACTCGCATCTTAATCGCCTCCCCCCTCCCCCCTTATCAGAGAGCCAGCGGTGCTAGTGCGCGTATGCTAAAAACCTATGCGGTATTCTCCTCGCGCCTTTCGCTTGAAAGCGCTGCACGAAAAGAACATACTTCAAGCGGAGCCTTTTGAAGCCATGAAAAAAAAGAAAAAGAGAAAGCCTTATAGGGCTAACGAGTCCCAGTGCTCGCGGCGGATGACTACATTAGAGGTTATGCTAACGCTATATTCTACCAGGACGTCGTTCAATAACACCTTCCTCATCAATAACACCTTCCTCATCAATCCACAGGAGCAGTTTAAGTCCACCGCTGTTTGGGGAGATTCTCAGGTGTCACTGTACACACACACACGTGACACCCCCGAAGCGCTGTTCTGTTCCTCTGTGCAGCTAACAATAATAAAGTCATAATCTCTTCCTTACGATGACCTCAACCACACAAACCCATGACTAAATGTAGCCATCTCGACCCTACCACCTCCATAACTTGTCTAACTTTATACCTTTTATACCACATTTTACCACCCCCAACCTAATATTTGACTCTTGGTTCCATTAACTAGCTCTTAATTTAGAGAGCAGATCTTAACCGTCTCCATCATACAGAAGACTCCTACTACTAATACTACTAATGATATGAGTACAAGCCAGCACCATGACTACCTCTGCATTGAACTGCTGGTTTCTCTGGAAGCTAAGCAGGGCTGGTCTGGTCCATCCTTGGATGGGAGACCCGTGTGCATCCACCCGTGCAAGGGCTAAAACATGTATGAGTGGGACTACCAGTGCCTCAATGCTACATGCGCGCGAGGGCCGATATACCCTGGTAGGGTATAATAATAATGGCAACACTGACATTTTAATTATATGAAAGAACGAATAATAACGAATCATGCAGTTGAGAACTCTGCACGTATGGTGATGTGTGTCCGACACAAGAACACACACAATTAGTTCGTTTTATAGGCTATATCGTGAAATTTGACAGACATATTCGTTTGAGGGACAAGTCAACACTGGTATTATAATTATATTAACGAACAAATAATAACGAAACAAGCAGTTGATAACATAACTGTGCGTATGGCGATGTGTCCAAAACAACACACACACTTTGTATTTAGTTTTATATTATAGCCTATTCTAAAATTTGTTTGGCGGTTCTAGTGCCATAGTTCAAGCCATGTAATAGGCCTATATTTGGTTTGTGTCAGACAGACACACATTTATATCCGCGATGAAAAATTCAATGTCCTTCACTGTCCTTTTTCAACAAGCTATTTAGTTTTGCAAGCGCTTCTATCTAAACCTTCATTAACCTTTTTAATTAGGTCTATATAGTTATAGGAATGAACGAATAATAACGAATCAAGCTGTTGAGAACTCCACTCTGCATGCATGGCGATGCGTCTCAGACACAAGAACGCAGTTATTTAGTGGTAGGCCTATAGGCTATATTGTACACTTTGAGAGACATTGAATATATTTGGTATAGGCCTACTTAATACACAGTTATATTTCCCATTAGTGCCATCATAACTGATTTCCTTCTGGATTTAATCTTAAGCTTGCTTCCTTTTTCCCCACACGGCTGTCCCCTCGCGTCCTTTTCCCTGCGAGAGACCAGATGATGCTGACTCCTACTCACCGATGTAGTAGGAGAAGGTTCTCTTGAGGCGGTCGAAGACGAACCAGCGTTTCTTCCACGACTTGATCTTGCCACCCATCTTCACCAGGTAGCCCCTGCACATCTTCTCTGTGAGGATGAGATGGTCGCAGGTGTCCACGCTGTGGCCCGACGACTCCACGTGCACACGCAGGTCAAACTCCTCCTTCCGGATGGGGAGGTAGCGCGTCATGGGGCGAGCCTGTGGGGGGGGGATGGAAAATGATGGAAAATGGATTATTGAATGCTGTTTAACAAGGGGAACGTATGGAAGCTAAACACTCTGATGCGAGTAAGACTAGATGTTTTCCACATGCATGACAAGTGTGTGCGTTGTTCCCCACCTGGGAGAAGTTCTTGGCTCTCATCTTCACCTCCTTCTCTACCAGAAGCTGCCGGTGGCACGTCTCGTCCTGCAGCCTCCTCTCTGCCTCCTCCCGCCTCCTCCTCTCCTCCTCCAGGAGTCGGCCACGCACCATGCTCTCTCGCTCCTGCAGGACAGAGACAGACCATGGAGACTCCATTCAATTCCACACTAAGACACACACCAATCTCTCCGTCTTCATTCGCGTTCCCCTTTGCTGTGACAAATTGCTCAAAATTGCTTTTGGAGTATTTTGACACAAGGTTTTTAGGTTCTTCTTTTTTTTTTATGACCTGGACACTTTTATGTACTGGGGGTAGTGAATTATAAAAAAATTTTTAAAAGTTTAAAATTGTATTTAATACATTGTAATGTCAAATGATTATTTATTCATGTAAATTATTGTTTTAATAGTTAAGATACTCGTGAACATTTTAACTTTAATGTTGAGTTTGCAAGACCTGTCTGTCTTGTTGTTCTGTACATTGTGTTCTTGCGTCTCTCTCCTAAAAGAGGTTGTGATCTCCAACACAGTCCAACACTAACACATTAAACATGTATGTATCTGTGCAGTCTGACAAGGCTGGGTGGGGGGCGGTGGGTTCATTAAACTTGCATGCCGCATCCCCTCAAGCAATGCCCAGCTTTTTAAAATTCATAAGTCTGCAAAGCATACATTTTGCTCCCGAGAACAGTTTTGCTACGGCAACTATAGGACCAATAGGTTTACACCCACACACACACAAGGGCAGGCGAGGGCTTTTACTCTGAAGTGTTCCCCTCCATGGTTCTTTCTGTGGTTGTTGTTGTTGTTGTTGTTGTTGTTTAAGAGGTAGGAGGGGGAAAGTGTTACTTATTTAGCCTCACACCCCAGATGTTAGCAGGCACAGACTAAGCAACCTGAAGTCTGAAGAATCGTATTTTGATGCCTTTTTAATGAACCCTGCCCCCCACATCCCCATGGTGGAGCAAGGTTGTGCTGCTTTATGTTTACATTAATTTCTTTTGCATTTAACTTAACATTGCTACTACTCATATTGTGTACATAGATATATTTTCTGTATTTATTGTTTGTAGTCTTTGTAGTCTGTAGTTTGTAGTATTCATCTAGGATGAATGATAACATCTTATCTTATCTCTTATCTTACCCGCGACTCGATCAGCCTGGCCTTCTCTAGCTGGGCTTCCCTCAACATCTTCTCCATCTCCTCGATCTTCAGGGCATCCATTCCACTGGTGCTGGAAAACCAATCCAAAACCAGAATGAATAAATAAATAAAAGTGGAGCATGAGTGCAAACACAGGGTCGGGTGTTTTTTCATGTCCATTTGGTGGTTAAAGGGGAACCGTCACACTCTGCTATTTTCTAATAGAAGAGAGTACTGCTGGGGTCTAAAACATCAACTCAACAGTTTCAAAAAATTGCACATTGACGTCGTTGGTCCAGGATTTGCGTTCTCCATTGGTCCAAATAGGTCTAATGAAGTCAACGGTCCAACTTTTTTTTTTCTTCACGGAAACAGACTTCAAGTTAAATATTTTAAACTTCTGTTTCCTGTCTCCCAAGTGTCTCTGCATCCTGCCCTCATTCTTTGGCTCATTACGAACAAAACAAAACCAGCATGAAAATCTATGGGTGAAATGGAATATAATCAATAAAACAACTCTAAAATCTAGTTGTTAACTAAGAGCCTGTGTAAAGAGACATTTTGAATGGTTTTACGGCATTTGGTCAGTTCAATTTAAATGCAATAACTACAGTATAAACCAGGTTCAACCTACTTAAAAAAGACGGAGATCAAAGTTATTGGGTAAAATATCTATTGGAAATGTGAGTAGCCGTCATCAATTTATTTTCTTAGTACAGGGTTAGGGTTTTCAAATTATTTAGGAAAGATATATTTGTATGTGTAATGTGTTTTTTTGTATATTTCAATGTTTTATGCAATAATCGTCAGTAACTAAAATTAGACTTCTACACATTTTGTTTATGCCTCTAAAACCAATATAATTCCTGAGAGAGTGAGCACCGTGACAGACGGTCCCTAACTAGCCCAGATCTGAGGGAATTAAACCCACAGGGGCTGTCTTACAGGCTCTTGACAAGCTGTGTGGGCGTCTGTCTGGCTGGCTGGCTGTCTGTCTGTGTGATTATGTACGCGTATGTGTGTGTGCATGTGTGTGTCTGCAAATGTTCTGTGTGTCTGCATGCATGCCTTTTCTTGTCCACATATCTGCATATTGTTTGTGTGTGCTTGTGTGTTTGCATGTGTGCGTGTGTGTGCACACCTGGACATGTTATCTGGCGAGCAGGCAGAGTTGTTGCCGGTGGAGATGCTGGTGTCCATGCTGTCGGAGCTCTCCAGGCTCAGCGTGTCGTAGGGCCGCTCCCCCCCTGCACCCACCACCCCCCCCTGGGGCTGGTGGTGGTGGAGGATGGAGTGGTGCACTAGAGGGGGCAAGCCTCCCCCGCCACCACCCGAGGAGTAGGGGGAGGACGAGGCAGGGGTCAGGTGGGCCTGGGAGCCGTGCAGCGCCTCCCACTGGCACTGAGCCTCCAGCGCAGCCCGCTGCTTCAGCTCCAGGAGACGCCTCCTCTGCTCCTCAATCACCTGCTGACCTGCAGGAGGAGCACCAAGAGGGACTGTTAGGAGGCTCCTGGCTAGTTTGAATGGATGGAGACGAGAGAAGATGGAGCTATGGAGGGAAGAGGATGTAGGGATCCACCAAGACCACTTTTACTTTGTCACTGCTGCTAAGAGTAGCAATCCCTCCATTACTACTGAACAGTGTGGACACGGACATTATTATTATTATTATTGTTATTATAGTGATATATATTATTGACCAGTAAAAAATATATATATTTTATAATCTTCTATGTGATCCGTAGATCTCAGAGAGCAGTTTTGGTCCCCTAGGAGGAGGCCTGCACCCTGCACCAGCACCCGCTCCTCGCCCACATAGCAACACCATCCACATAGCAACACCATCCACAATAGCCACCTTCTACTATGGCACCACCAACAAGTTCCACACCAAAGAAACACACAAGACGCCTTAGCAGCAGCCGGACCATATCAATCAAGCACCACACGCAGCTACGCTATGTGTTAGGCTCAAGGGCCACAAGCCACAGCATAATCACATCTTAAACAATGATGACCGTGAAGAGGGCCCTGTATCACACACACACACATCATCAAACCCTTGCGATGCTGCAACCAAAATATTTGTACAAACTAAAAAACTTTGCGCTGTAGTGCACCGAACATGCAATATTGATTCCCCACCAAAAAACAGAATACTTGACGAGCGTGATTTCATTTTAAGGCCGAGGCAGAGATGAAGGGAGCGCACGACACATCAGAGACGAGACGGATGGGAACGAGACGGAGATATAGAGATGGAGAGGGGAGAGGGGAGAGAGACAAAGAGTAGAGATGGCAAAAGGGATGAAAGAGAAGCTGAATAAAAGAGAATACCAATCTAATGTAAAAAACTAAATAAACAACAAGCGCCCCACTCCCAGACATGCCAGTCCGCTCTACCTGCTGGGACTTCCGCTACGGAGTATAAACCAGGCACCTGGGACTCTGAGGACGCAGAGTCGTGTTAAGATAGGAGGGGACACCCACACACACACACAGAGCTGGGGGTGGGCAAGGGGAGAAAGGAGTAGGTGACAGACAGATTCAGAAAGGGAGGACCAATATGCCAATGTGAAACCAACATGGCCCTGTTAAGTCTCTCTCTTCCAATCTAAAAAAATAACATGAACAGCTCTTTGGGAGAGGTGTTGGGGGTATGGTTGTGTGATGTGTGTATGTAGGGCTGGCCCAAATACATCATTTCAAACTTCAAATAATCGTTAGGTTTTCCGAACAAATATTCGAATATTCGGAGAAAACATAATTCATGGTGCGTATCTTTCCCTGCCTGAAACGGAGCCGACGGAGACCTCTGCTGCAGAATCACATCTTTTTTCAACTGATTGTTGTTCCTTTTCGTTTCTACAGTGTTATTTTATTAACGCAAAAACCCAAACTACAACATCACATAGGATTGCTGCATGGAAGTAAGTGGCTTTCGGATCCACTCATCGGTCCGAGGCCGACTCAGTTACGGCAGAGCTTCAATGTAGCCTAAAAGTTTCCGAAGACCCACAGCTTCCATAGTATGAGAGTACTTCCAATTATTACAAAGCAAATATGTGGTTTGAACATTGTGCAAAGTTTTTATGAAATTGCACGGCAGGACTAAAATCACACAGGTGCTATTGTGAGTGACAGATAAAAGGAAAAAAATCGTGTTCTATTCTATTCATGTTTATTAAATGACCAACCTGTTATTATTAGTATGTAGCGCTTTTTGGTATGTTTTGGCCTCATTTACACAATTAAATAGCTGCTAAATACGTTCATTATTAAAACCCTTCTAAAACCATTAACCCTGCCGCTTGCCCATTTATATCGCCGCAACTGGGAGCGCCACCATGGAAAACAAAATCCTGGGGAGAACCCTAACATTTAATAAATATTATTATTATTACAACCAGTTAGTTTAAAATCTGTCTCTGTCGGTCTTGCCGATTCTCACACTGAATGGCAGGTGTCAAAGTGCTACCAAAGTATTTTAATAATGTTCTAATATCCAAATACAAAACTATCGAAGGATAATTGGGTCATCCCATGTTTGGGCAGGCCATTTTAATGAGGGCTACCCTTACCTCAACTGTTAGATGGATGTCTCACAGCCTTACATTTTATCCTTGGGATATCACTGGGATATTCGGATGAAATGTAACCTAACCTTCTACCTGCAGTTCACAATAAAATATCATTTTTATCAGCATTTGAATCCTGAATTAAGATTCCAATACCTACCTAACGAACGAATATCCAAATATTCTGGCTCAGAACTAGTGGTATGGGAGGAGGAGGTGGTTGTGTGATGTGTGGTATGGGAGGAGGAGGTGGTTGTGTGATGTGTGGTATGGGAGGAGGAGGTGGTTGTGTGATGTGTGGTATGGGAGGAGGAGGTGGTTGTGTGATGTGTGGTATGGGAGGAGGAGGTGGTTGTGTGATGTGTGGTATGGGAGGAGGAGGTGGTTGTGTGATGTGTGATATGGGAGGAGGAGGTGGTTGTGTGATGTGTGATATGGGAGGAGGAGGTGAGAGATGATGTTACCTTTCTGCTGCAAGGCCAACTGCCTCTTGTTCTCTATGTCCTGCAGAGTGGCCGCCAGGTTCCTAGGCAGACTGCCTGTGCTGTTGGCCACCAGTAGGGGGCTCTGTTGGAAGACACAGGGTACCACAAGTTAAACTACTAAAACGCTATATACATTTAAGATCCAAACGAGAGTTACTCCTCCAGATAAACACACTACATTTGTAACCCCAAACAAGTACGCATTTACATGTAGTCATTTAGCAGTAGCGTAGTAGTGTAGCATATATATAATAGTAATCAGAAATACAAGGTTATTCCTTTCTATTAGTGGTAGCGCGAACAGTTACAGCAGATATCACATTATCAAAGTTCTTACTAAATTCCATGCCTACAAGATTAGAAGAAATTAACACTCGAACCGCCGTGAGGGGGTCATTTTGACCGCTAGTAAATATAACAAATTCTAGTAAAACTCTCAACAAAGTTTCAGCAACGCCCTTTCATGACTTTTGTTTACACGCGCGTTTAATTTTTTTTTATAAATGACATCGGAAAACAACGTCAGAAGCAATTTCGCGACTTTTAAACATGATCCACGCTGTAGCGGAAAGGCCGCAGTTCACATTTTTTCCAGCAGGCGTCACAAAGGTACAAGGTTTACTAGACCAATAATGAAATCTATAGCAGACTAAACTATTATTAATTTGAAGCAATTGCACTTGAACCAAAAAAACAATACATCAATATATCAGATATATAAATATGACCCATTATAATTCAATGAATGCATAAGTCAAGCAGTCGCTAATTGTCAAAT
>OOFB01038127.1:21654-24154 GCA_900323305.1 Trachyrincus murrayi
TCTATAGCAGACTAAACTATTATTAATTTGAAGCAATTGCACTTGAACCAAAAAAACAATACATCAATATATCAGATATATAAATATGACCCATTATAATTCAATGAATGCATAAGTCAAGCAGTCGCTAATTGTCAAATGACGATAGCGAAATGGCATACGATGCGACTCTGCTTCCTTTTGTTTTTATTTATCGGCAGTGACAATAGACAAATATGGCATTCATGTGTTCTGATGTCCACGTAGTATGAGTGTTTTGTTTCTCGCCAATCAACGCAATACTACAACTTTTTTATGAGACTAATAATGCATGCGATACATTTAGGCTTCTATTCAAGTGGGCATTCTTGACTGATATATTGTTGTTTCACTTTCTGTTGACAAATGTAGGCTACTTATTGTAAGTCGCTTTGGATAAAAGCATAGACTGAATGGTTTACATGTAAATATAATGCATTCAGGTCTTACAATGACCACAACAGTACAAGACTGAAGTCCAATAAAACACAAAATGTGTACATACAGCTACTGTATAACAAAAATGTAGCCAAGCTCACGCATTATACCAAATACTAAAATACATACTTGAACTCAAAGAGGCATTTGCAGCATGTATTCAAAACTATTTTGATTAGCTAGCCTATTTAGTAGGATAAAGATCATCCTGGTTTTTTATTTGATTTGTCAAATGCCTGTCAAAAACCGTCAAGAGTTGACCGCAGTACTGCAGTACAAAGTACCATCTAGTGGCATCTTGGTGTCACTACAACAAAAAACGGTAAAAATGACCGGGCGGTCAAAGGTAGTTCAGTGTTGTCGGCACATCTAGTGTTAAAGTAGTAAAAAAACTAGCAAAGGCAACCACGCTACTGTTTAGTCTTCATCAAACTAACCTTGGAGGATGTGTTTAGTCTTCATCAAACTAACCTCAGAGAATGTGTTTAGTCTTCATCAAACTAACCTTGGAGGATGTGTTTAGTCTTCATCAAACTAACCTCGGAGGATGTGTTTAGTCTTCATCAAACTAACCTCAGAGGATGTGTTTAGTCTTCATCAAACTAACCTCAGAGAATGTGTTTAGTCTTCATCAAACTAACCTTGGAGGATGTGTTTAGTCTTCATCAAACTAACCTCAGAGAATGTGTTTAGTCTTCATCAAACTAACCTTGGAGGATGTGTTTAGTCTTCATCAAACTAACCTCAGAGAATGTGTTTAGTCTTCATCAAACTAACCTTGGAGGATGTGTTTAGTCTTCATCAAACTAACCTTGGAGGATGTGTTTAGTCTTCATCAAACTAACCTCAGAGAATGTGTTTAGTCTTCATCAAACTAACCTTGGAGGATGTGTTTAGTCTTCATCAAACTAACCTTGGAGGATGTGTTTCGTCCCAGCGTTGCGGTGCTGTGGTGGAGGGGGGACGGCGAGCCAGCTTTAGTCCGGTGAACAGACACCCCCACGTCACAGTCCATCTTGGAGCGAAACACCTGCACAAAGGAAACAAAGAGAAAGAGAAAGTCAGCTAAAACCATGCTGCAAAGTCTGATCAAGCTTCAGATTGTCATGGATCAAGAGAAACCGAGATAGGTGTTAACTGTGTTAGTTAAGGTGGTGATAGTCTAGTGGGTAAGGAACAGTGCTTCCAGACGGAGCACTGGAGAGTCATGGGTTCGATCCCCGGGTCTGCCACCATTGTACCCCTGAGCAAGGTACTTAACCCTGAGTTGCTCCAGGGGGAATGTCCCTGAAATAGTTAAGTACTTGTAAGTCGCTTTGGATAAAAGCGTCTGCTAAATGCCCTAAAATGTAAATGTAAAAAACAGTCAGGTGGAAGAGCTCTTACGTGTATATTTTGTTTGGGTTCATTTTGATTCAGCAATGAGTGAGTAAGCAATGATGTTACAAGCTACGGTGAGAGAGAGGTCATAAATGATAACGCCAAATATGTCACAGATTAAGGTTTTTGTTGTGTGGGTGGTTAGTAGGGGTGTGAATCTTTCGGTATCCCACGATTTGATTTCGATGCTTGGAGTCACGATTCGATTCAAAATCGATACTCGATTCAAAATGATTCCTGATTCAAAATCGATTCTTAATTCAGTACATAGGGGTAGTAATTTCAGGATCTACTCAGGTCCGCTTGTGCGCTAAGAAAGGCGGTGTGGCAAATTATGGCATGAAATTGTGTATAAGATTATGTAGTAGAAGATAAGAATCGCGATTCTTACGCGAATCGATTTTTTCATACACCCCTAGTGGTTAGTTGCCATGCAATGGCTTGAATAGGAGAGAAAAAACAAAACCATAAACATAAAATGTAAACATACAGTAGAACAGGGAAGGTCTACATTGCTTATGAGGTTGGACTGGTCACTGGACTGGTCTGACTTACAAAACCAACAACCTCTATACACTTTATACACTCATTTTACATATATTTTTAGAATTTTTAAATTGCTTTCTTTTCCACAATTTATATGTGTACAAATAGCGAGTATTAT
>OOFB01038127.1:29154-38905 GCA_900323305.1 Trachyrincus murrayi
TGCATAGGCTATAATGCTAATTTCACTCACAATAACCGCCTAACAAGATCTGAGCTGAACAGAATCGGACCCACTTTACAGCAAGTTGTAACACCCAATATTGGCATCATTATAATGCCGTGTGCACCCACCCATGCGAGGGCTAAAGCGTGCGAGAGTGCTACTACTGTGCTACTACCAGTGCTTCGATACTACATGTGTGCGAGGGTCAACCCCGCGAGGACACCCCCAACCCAACTCCACCATTTCACGGACCATGACAGCGCTTCACGCGGACCATGACAGCGCTAATTAAACACAAGGAAATGCCTACATTGTTAGGAGATAAGGTAGGATATAATAATAATGGCAACAATGACCTTTTTAATTATATAATTATATGAAAGAACGAGTAATAACGCAGTTGAGAACTCTACTCTGCCCATATGGCAGTGTCCGACACAAGAACACACACACTTAGGTAGTTTTATAGGCTTTATAGACATATTCGTTTGAGGGACAAGTCAACACTGGTATTATAATTATTCTAATGAACAAATATTAACTAATCAAGCAGTTGAGAACTCTACTCTGCATGTATGGCAATGTGTGTCCAACACAACACACACACTTATTGTATTTAGTTTTATATTATAGGCTAGCCTATCGTCAAATTTGATTTATTCGTTTAAGAGACATTTAAGATATTTGGTTTGTTTCAGATGGAATACACACAATTATATCCGCGATGAAGAATATAATAATAACGAATCAAGCTGTTGAGAACTCCACACCTATATATTATATATTAATGTAGTTGGTATAGGCCTACTTAATATAGGCCTATTGTATATAACAGGCCTATATAAAAACAGAACACAGTTATATTTCACATTAGTGCCATCATGATCATGATTTCCTTCTGCTGACCGCAGGCTTTACCATCGCCTTCATGGGTGGGTATTTCATCTTAGTTAAATGCCCACCCACAAAGTCTTTTTTATCTCGCATGGGTGGGGGCTCGCTTTTTTTCCCGCAAGGCTGTCCCCTCTCCTGAGAGTGGTTTTTCTCATGCCTGGGGTGTGAATGCATGATGAATACAGGACAGTAACATTAGCAGGACAGTAATAAGCACTAGTCATACAAGGCTAATGGTATTGCATTCATGTGAGGCTGAGCTCTAACCCCCTAAGTTGATACAAACCCTGAACAAAACACAAACACTCACCTTCTGCAGCATCTGCAGGGTGAGGGTCCGGTCCTTGGCCATTCGCTCACACTCCTGTGAGGCCTGCAGACCCAGCTGGTGGACCTGGCTCTCCAGGACACAAACCTTCTCCTGGGGGGGGGGAGAAGATAGAAGCACATGGTCACATGTTGTCCTGTGATCCTAACCCTATCTATGTTGTTATTTATCTATCCTAACCCTATCTATATTGTTACCCATCTATCCTAACCCTATCTATCCTAACCCTTACCTATCTATCCTAACCCTGATTTAATATTTGTGTGCATTAAACATTTCCATATGTCATATTAGCATATTGTTTTTCGGGTATTGGGATTTTCTAAATGGCTTTATTTTTATATTCTGATACTGATGCTGGTATCAGGTTGGACTTAGACCTAGTCTATGGTACTGTATTATCGCATGAAACTACTGCATGAACAGAAATTAATTAAGATTTTTATTTAAAGGAGCTATATGCAACATATTTACTGTACAAAATCATAAAATGGCCATGAAATGTCATCAGAGATTAAGGAAACATGCTAAGTCAAAATACTGGCTTCTCCAACAACAATGCTACAGCCAGTATGTGAGGGTTGGTTTAGTCAAACACCGAATCATACCAGTACATCGATCTTTACCACCAGATGGTTCGCGTGTGTCCACGACACAGCAGCTGACATGTGGAACATAATGAGTGTGGTCACACCAAAAGCACCCAATAGCAGAGCTGGATTGTATTTTCTCCAGCGGAGAAACTATTTGTTGATGTCTCCGGTTTCCCGGAGCTATAATCAGTCTGTTTGTCTACTGGGAAACAAACATAGACGCAAATGCAAACGTGATCTTCTGGGCTGCCGAGAGCTCTACAACAAACTTGATATTGGGACAACCGAATGTGGCGTCTGCAGCGCTGCTTGAACGATCCGCCTGGCAGCGAGTGGCCAGAGCACCCACAGGCGCAAATTAATGTTTACATGTAACCACACATGAGAAGAAAAAAATTACCAAGACAACCAAGTAACACAAACCAAGTTTTAACATCAAAATAATAAATAAAATAAGACGACAGCCTAGTGCAAATATCAGTTAGGATGGCATAAATCGGTAGCCTACTCGCAGTGCAATGAAGAGATGAACAAACATGTAAACGAAGTGTAAGGTTAATCAACATAAAACAGGAGGAATTCAAATTAATTAATTAATTAGTTAATTTGTTTTCACTCAAGAGTAGCTAAACAACTATAATATTATATACGTTGCATATTTCTAATGCAATACAAATTATGTTTAGCATTAACACAAGTTGCTGATGTAAGCAATAGGCTATGTAATTATTTGCCAGAACGTCTCATAATGACAAATGCCGTTGCATAAAATTAAACCGGAATCTCACACCGCACCGTACCGGTAAAACCGGAAACCTTACAGTATGTTCTCCTTTGAAATTTCCATTCCGGGTCGGAACGTCTGTTTTTGTTTTGGCCTGTGTGATTCACTATTCTCTGAGTACCCCGGGTTGCCAATTATGAAACAAAACACAGCATGCTGCAGCCATGGAAGCAAGCAAACAAACTGGATCAACTGAGATTGTATTAGATTCTACCCGACCTAAAAAGCCTTGTCCGCTTTCGAAAAAGATCCATGACCAGAGCTGTACTAAAACAGGGGTGAATCTTGGACTTGGACAACTCTCTCCAATATTGTGAATTTGGACTGCAGTACCTATTTTAAACGCTCTGTGCCAGTTTTACATATAGTTCATTTAAGTAATTTAAAGGACTAGCAGCCAGGGATTACCAAGTTCTTTGTTTGTTGTTATTTAACCTTTATTTAACAAGGTCAGTCTCATTGAGATGAAACCTCTCTTTTACAAGATATACCTGGCCAAGACAGCAGCAGCATACAGTAAAACACAATGCAAAAATACAGTAAACAATATACAACCACAGAACAAAACATTTTACACATTGAATCTGGCAGAGAAAGTTAAATTGTCCTGCATCAGTTTCATTGGTTTCAAATCAGTAATGTTTGTGTGTTCAGCCATCAGGTTGTAACCATCACCATAACTCGGGTCTCTCCTACCTTCCTGCGGGCCACGCTACGGTGGTACTCAGCCCTCTCGTGCAGGAGCTGCTGGCCCACCGTCTCCCTCTCCTCCTCCAGGCTGCTCTCCTTTTCCAGCTGCTGGAACTCCAGGTCCTCAAACTGCTTGGTACCCGCCTCCAGCACCTCCCCTTCCTGACCGCCCACAGAAACCAGTATCAGTATAGCTGACAACTTCATTCACGGGTAAAAATGAAAATACATACAAAGCGTATACAATATAAATAATATAATATAAAAAAAGGAAAGAATCGGTGCATAATTCACCATTAAGTGAATACACCAACTGATGTGTGTCACAACAAAGTCCCCACATCCCACACATGTATACAAAAGCGTCATCTCTGCATGAAATGACTGTGGAAGTGTACAATTGAATATTAAAACAATATGAAAAGCATCACTTTATGGACTTGACAGCTGACTGGATTGATCTGATTTGATCCATCAGCAACTACAGGCTGTGCAGTAAGGAAGCACAAGGATCTAACACAGACAGGCAGCCACGTAGACGGACATGCTTCCTCTAAAGCGCAGTGTTGTGAATAGTGAATTACACAAGCAATCACAGACTTCCTCTTGTTCCCCTTAAACAACTCTCAAGACTGACTGAACCTACCAATTAATAGTTCAACTATGTTTTTGATATAAATAGTTCATCTTAGTGTAGGAAAAGGTATGCACTGATCTAAAAACTAAAATTGCCAATCTTAATGGCATACAAAATCACAAATGTGTTAATTGGGACAAATCTGCATGTGGTGAAACAGATTCTATCATGATGTATTTGCGAATAAACCCGGTCTATGTGGCATAATATACAGTATGTGCATTATGGCGATTTCCTGTGCCTATGATTCATGCCTGAGACTTTATGTAGAAGAAGCACCCTTCATTGGACCTCAACTGCTGGTCGCATTAATCCTCTTCACATGCATTCCACCAACACCACGAGTACTCTCAAACATGTATGCATTTAAGCACCCAATCTTTTCTGAAAAGGGAGCTTTGTGTAAATCAATAGCAAGTGTTTTATTTCATATCTATGATGAAATATTTCTTACTTCACCTTGTACCTTTTCAGGAATGTTTTAAACTGGGGTCACGTGTGACTAAAACACGCACAGAAGGCCGCATAGGACTTGAAAAATGTTGCTTAGAATTAACACATTGAGAAGTCTGGATGAATTTCCCATTTAGTGGAAAGTCAAAGGCATACCTCCGCTCTAAACCCAACAGATACATTCCTTCAAATCAGGGAACGCTCAGAATGGAAGGCAGAAGAGAGAAAACAAGGAGAGAAAATGATGTAGCTAGTCTATGTTAATTGATTAGTGAGCAGTTATGTGTTTTTGCGAGCTGTGGCAAATGAAAAAAAATATGCAAAACCACCAACATCGACAAAATCAAAAAGGTGTACACCCGATCAACAGCATACTCAAAACACCCACGACATGCACAATATATAGGAGGGCATGTGACTGCAAAAACAAACATTTATTTCCTTGTCTATTTTTAAAAGCTAGTGTCTGCCTCTGTGGCGTCTCTATGGCTGTGGTTTGGGGGGTAAGGGGGCAGATTCCATTAGTGAGGGGGGCATTTGTAAGTGTGTGAGGGACTCTAAGGTGTTTGTATGTGAATGTGCAATCACGTGAGCTGCTTGGCTTTTTAAATGTTGTGTGCCCCTTTCACAAATGCTACACGCACAGGCACTGTTACAGCTACTGTACTACTACAAACCTCATTGAAAGAGGCCGGATGAGCTGTTTATGTTATTGTTTATGTCTTTTACTTTTGGAATGACAGCTTTACTCTCGTGAAAGCTCCCACTTTATGAATTGTGGTGGTGGCATGGTTGTTAGCTACTGACCCCCTAGCCATGGGGGAGGGGTAACTATGAGAAGGACTGTGTAATACAATGGGTGCTGAAGCAAGTCATCTAGGAAGCACTGTGTGCGTATGCGTGTGTGTGCGTGTGTGCGTGCGTGCGTGTGCATGCGTATGGTGGGAGTGATTATTTGGGGCCGGACTCCAGAGGTGGGTGGGTGGGTGCTGTAGGGCAGTGGTGGAAGGAGGTGGTGTCTAACTGAGCGATCTAGCTACAGAGGATAAACGGGTGGTGGTGGTGGGGCCACCCACCCGTCTGAGCTGCTCCTGCAGCTGTTCCCGTAGAGCCTCGGGGCCACTGTGGAGCTGGCTCTTCAGCTCTGCGTAGCCCTCCTGCAGGCCCTGCAGCGCACGGCGCTCTGCCTCCACGTTGGCCCGCTCCTAGAGGAGACGCGCACGCACGCACGCACACACACACACACACACACACACACACACACACACACACACACACACACACACACACACACACACACACACACACACACACACACACACACACACACACACGGAACATAGGAGAGGGGAAGAAAGAGAGACAGAGGAGGGAGAAAACACACGGCTCAAAAATCCACACCATGCAAATAAAATAAAATAATAAACAAATGCCTTTGTTGTTGTTAGTGAAGAGAGCTGGAGAGATCCTCTTACACCACTTGGTCACAATGGTTGAAGGCAATCCTAATCATAAGGTCACCATAAATCCCTAGAACATGGTTTATGGAGGAGCACCATATCATAACCACACCAGGTCAGCATGGGAGAGCACCCCCCAGTTATTGCCCGTGTTGTAGGCAGAGTGTCAAGTGAGATGGCCTGTTCCCCTTGCTTATAAATCACCGTAACAGCTCAGATGTGGAAGGAGAGCGAGTCCTGGAGCGTCTAGCAGCAAGAGTTCTCTTGCTGAATAAAAAGAGACGTGTGTAGGAGATGAGGCAGACTTACTTTAGGATTGCGGCGATGGTTTGTTCTCTCATGGCTGAATTCAATTACATTCTCCAAAAGGGGATGAAATTGATTTATTACTACACTACCCACACAAAATTTGATTTCTTTTTTTCTTCTGTCAGGTAGGGGAAGGAGTGGTGAAGGATATGCTGGGCCACCTTTGTGAATGTGCTGCCATCTAAAGGTTACATTCCATTAACAATAACACAAGATAACTTGCTATTGCTCATCTAATGGTCTGATAATAACATTTTTGGAGCGAATTCAGCATTTATGGGTGTGGTCCTGGTACTTTGTGATGCAAGCATTTTTTTTCTAAATATCTCAACTTCAAAGTCTGACCAGTGTGTTTTACCCTTGAAATGACAGCAAAATGACAAAAGCACTATCTAGTGTGTACTCTTTAGTGTATATAAACATTCAACAAGTTGAATAATCTTATATAACACAGATCTTGCCCTTGCCTTCTGTGAAAACAACAGGGAACACTCATCAATGAGGTCCCTGGTCCCTTGGGCTCCGTCATGTGGAAAAGCGCGATGAGCAAAGTCAAGCAGGGACAGAGATTGCATCTAGACTGTTCCCCAGTTTCAAAGTGAAGAGCGGGAAGAGATTAAGATGGTTAAATGGATGCCGGTTAGTTAGTTGGTAGAGTAGTGAATTGAGAAAGAGTGAGATACAAGCAGAGTTCAAACCAACATGATAAGAAACGAGAGAAAATAAATCCCACAAAAACAAGCCACGAAAACAAAGGAAGAACTGCACAGTTCATTTAAAGTGATCTCAAACGTGTGGAGGATCAAGAGGGAGTGATTATCAGACAACGTTGAATTTGAAACACACAAATACAGCACCGAAATTGTAAAAGTTGGATAAGCATAGGAAAGCCACCTTATGGAGTGCACCCAAACACACCAGTAAGAATACCAGCAAGGAGGAGGAGGCAAGCTAGTTGTACATGTATAACTTTGTATGTGACAAATACAACTTGAACTTGAGGAATAATATCAGGGAAAATACCAGGGAACAATGCAGGAATAACACCAGGATAACACGAAGAATATCAGAGATGAGAGAGAAGACACAACAAGCCGTGTGTGTGTAGACACTCCACCTCCACCTCTCTACCTTGTCCTTGTCTCTCTGGACGGCGCTCTCCAGCTCGTCCAGCTTGCGCTGCAGCTGTGTGATGACATCAGACTCCGCCTCCATCTGGTCCAGCTCCGCCTGCCGCTCGCCCTGCAGCAAGGCACGCTCCATCTCCGCCTGCAGGGGGGAGATGTCCTCTATAAATGGTTTGAGAAACACTTCTAATTCCTTTTGCCTTGAACGCAGCTCAACGTACTGTAGATACTGATGTGTAAGAAACATCCTCTCCAATGTAATCTCCATCTGGAGAGGCCAGCCACCTGGCTCCAGTCCTGTCATACACCAAGAGACTAATGGACATCGTCCTCTGAGTCAGAGGACAACGTAAGAATGAACGCTGTCATCATTTCAGAGCTGTGATTTAGCCGACCTCAGCACAACCACAGCCAGAGAAAACAAAGCAGGCCTGAAAAGTATGGTATTATTTGTGGTTGGTGTTGGCCTATGTAATTAGAAGTTTGTTTACTTATACACATAGGATTGGATCTGTATTCATGATATATATGTAATATATATTTAATGGGTTAATGGGCTAAAAAAAGTAAAGAAATCAATCCTCATATTGCATTCAGTAGAGCTGGGGTCATTAGAGCTATGGGCCCGTGGGCTATAGCTGGCCCGCCAGATATTATAATTAGTTTTGGCTAATTTATTATCTATCGTCCAAAAATGACCCTGACTTTTTGATTTTCATTAGGCCTATATTTTCATTCTAAGCCTATAAGGAGAAACCGTAACTAAACAGGTTATGCACACCTACCGCAGGATAGCGTTCACGTTGGCAGTCTTGTAGCGGCAGTATGACAGACACGGGCAAACACTAAATGTGTTGAATAACAATTAAATGGCAACTCAAATAACTCTCCCTTGACTGTGGGTTTTTCAGTATCGTACTTATATTTTCTAAATACTGTCTGAATCCATATCCATTCGATCTATTATTAAATTTTCTAGTTTACTTTTTCCTTTAAATATATATTTATCTGTACTTTCTATATGTAGGCCTATATGCCTATTTATAGTGGAATTGGACATGATTTGTGGGTGTGCCTGCCTGGGGGTTCCCCGTGCGTCATCGGGATCTCCTCGCTTGAACTATAAAGTACACCTCTAACATCCTATTAGCCGTTGTGTTTTCCATAGATAGGCTATAAATATAGTTTGTAACCGATGCGATTTCAGTTTGACGTTAGATCGCCAATTCTTTTGGTTCCTAAACTCAATACCTTGTTGAAAAGAGAGCATCGTTTGAGAAACTCAAACATCAAACTGAAATCACAGTCTGAATGAGGTCTAATTAATCCGCTAGCACGGTGGCTAGTGAATAGGTTAGTAGAGATAATGTGAACTTAAACGTTTTGAGTCCGTTTATTAGGTTTTGAATTAGGCTAAGTGTACTGATGAGTGGTAGGCTATCGGGAACAGGTTAAACGCACACAGCTGTTTCGGCAGCAGCGTGAATTTCGTTCATATATGTAGTTATATCGTTTTAATGGAGCAAATCACTCGCTTCAAATGCGACTCGTCTATTTTGCAATGCAGAAATTCATTCAACATTTTGTGTTCTTTGGACTTTACCCAACGTATGTAAAATACTAACTAAACTAAGAGTGTAATTAAAAATGTTATGCTAAATGTTAATGTTAATGCTAAAAAAAAATTCCCAAAGCCCAACTTACTTGCCAACCCCTGCATTAGAGCATATATTATATGATCCATCTATTTTACTATGTACGAACACTCGAACACAATATGACGATGTGTTCATTTGGTGTGAATATATAAGGATATATATAAGGCTAAAGATGATGAGTTATGACCTCTTGTTTGGACTCCTGGAGCTGCTGTTCCAGCTCCGTCAGCCGGGCCTTGAGCTCATCCACCTGGGACAGCACCTGGACCCGGTCCTCCTCCAGGTAGCCAAGCTCCACGGGCCCCACGCCACCCCCACTAGAGGAGTCCTCATGCTGAGGGAGAGGAGGGGAGGGGGGGTAGAGAGAGAGATAAGCAAGACAGAGACAAGTGATAGAGACAAGGGGGAGAGAGGCAAATTCAGAGACACAGAGCGAGACAGAGACAGAGACACAGAAAGAGAGAGATACAGAGAGACAGAGAGAGACAGACAGCGAGAGACAGAGAGAGAGAGAGAGAGAGAGAGAGAGAGAGAGAGAGAGAGAGAGAGAGCATGACAGAGACAGAGAGAGAGAGAGAGAGCATGACAGAGACAGAGGAAGAGAGACAGAGAGAGAGAGAGACAGAAAGAGAGACAGAGAGAGAGCGAGAGACAAAGACAGAGAGAGAGAGACAGAGACAGAGACAGAGAGAGAGAGAGAGAGACAGAAGGCTGAGATGAAGTGCATTGATATAAAGATACTAGGGCTGTACCCTAAAAGTCGAATCGTCGTTCAGAGAGCCCTGAGTCGACTCAAATTATTTCAGTTTTGCATT
>OOFB01038128.1:19006-31492 GCA_900323305.1 Trachyrincus murrayi
ATGAGGCTGACACGTTCAAGTGATGGGAGCAACAGGTGACATAGGCCTGGCTACGTAGGCCAATCTTCATACAGGCCTAGTAGGCTACTGTCTCCTAGGCCTATATGGAAATTAGACACACACACACACACACACACACACATCTAATTCTACGACATAGACGCTACAGGTATATGGGGTCGTATGCATTGGCTGTGCTCATTTCGTCCTTGTCGTGAGAATGTTTCATAACCTCCGAGATGAAATGACTACGCCTACTGCCTCATTCCTAAAGTGTGTTCATATTTGAAAACAAATGGGTGCATTACAAGTAGCTTGCTGTTGACCAAACCAACCGAAGAGAATAGTAATTTGTTTCCTGAAATGGTGTTGGAAAATGACTACTGAGGCATTTATGATTAGATGTCGCAGACACAAAGAGTTCAGTTGGAGCCAATGTATCAATACTTCTAAATTGGCTAGTGTGACATGCAATTTTTGCAGGAAAATTCCCATATGTGGCTCTCACTTCTGATTGTTGTTCATATTTTGTTCATATTTTGTCACGCGTATGCCGCTGTGGTTTAAAAGACAAGTGAACGTGTCTCCAGTCGAGGACGTGTAGCGCGGAGTGCGCGGTTATCGCGACATGTAACGGCCCTTACATCTGGCGGCGAGGGTAAACACTGTGCGGTTATCGCGACATGTAACGGCCCTTACATCTGGCGGCGAGGGTAAACACTGTGCGGTTATCGCGACATGTAACGGCCCTTACATCTGGCGGCGAGGGTAAACACTGTGCGGTTATCGCGACATGTAACGGCCCTTACATCTGGCGGCGAGGGTAAACACCTCGCCGTGGCTCTCGAGTCCTCCTCGCTGGTCGAAGAAAGCCCCTGCACGTTGAAATGTAATTTGAAACTGGGAAGGGGGGGGCTTTTAAGTCTAAGAACGGCGGTCCGTGATTGGTTCACAGCAGCAGCGGAGGGCAATACGCATCACCTTCTCGAGGACTATCGATCGAACCGTTCGTCGTCGTCGTCGTCGTCGTCGTCGTCCGTTCCCACAGATGACTTGAATTCGACTGCGAGTGCACAGAACTAACTACCGAAGTGGGCAAACATCGCGACATCTGGCAATTAAGTGTCGTAATGATAGGACGCGAGGAACTCTCGCTCTAACTGTGTGTTCTTCCTTCGTCTGGTGTGGCCCAGGGAGAGGAGTGAAGTCCGACCCCGAGCTGGATGGATGGTTATGGGGAAGAGAGCAAGGCTGTCGGCGCTTGAAGTGTGCAACATTATCACCGCGATTCTCTCACTGTTTCCAGTTGGTAAGTTTCAAAGTTGAATTAAGTCGATGTTCTGGTCGTTTTTGGCTTGAAACTGAGTATTTGGGGAGGGAGGGGGGGTGGCATGAGTGTGTGCTATGCATTCAAAAATCAATCAATGTTCTTGAATAGTAGCCTAAATGTATAGATTATATTTTTGCCTGACGGGATTGAATACATGATGACTTCACACAATTGGGTTATTCTGTTCACAGTGGAACTGTAGTTTTTCCCTCATTTCCACAATTATAACATTATTATTCACATGAAAGAAAAGTTTGCAATCCGGCATAGGCCTACCTTTGGCAAATTGCAACGTCTGTAGGCTATTCCGTTCCAGGAAGGCATTCCAAGAGATAAAGGACTACCTGTTAAAATGCCATTACGACAAGTAATCTTTTGATCATTGTTAAGGTTTAAAATCCTTTCAGATGACATTCTTCTGACCTTTTTTTCAGTAGTGTGAGAACCCTTGCCTTGGGTTGTGTTGGATATTACAGTTGATTTATGACCATATTTATGCACTGGGCCCATGCCCTAAGGTGTTGGAACAATTGTTGTTATTGTGGAGGTGCTGTCTAAATGACTATCTGCTTATACTTTGCACCTCGTAAATGCAAGTGCTTCATTTGTCCTAATCACTGGGAAATGGGTGTCCTATTGACGAATGTGTCACCACTCACGTCTCTATACTCTATACATTGTTTCACTGTGTGCTGTAGTCTGCTAACCACTGAGATCCTGTTCATGCCATGAATCCCATGTAAAATGAATCACTTAGGGAATAATTACAAGTTATTACCAGTTGTTTATGAAGCATAACCCTGAATACTCATAAACCTGTGTCACACAGATTTCATATTTACATTTATACATTTTACATTTACAGGATAGCTTAATCAATACAGCAGCATTGTTCAACATTGGTCTCCATTTAGGTATTTTTTTAATCTGGTGTTCGCTCCTACCATGCACACACACAAACACACATGCTACATGCATACATGATAATATATTTAATTAGGTTTTAGTGCCGGTAAAATAATAATAATGTAATAAATAATAAAATAATAATAATAATAATAATAAAAAAATATCTCTATATATATAATATTATTTAGCTATAAGTTGTCCCCAAATACTTGAAAGGAACTGCTGTTCCAATGCTGTATCATGCAAGCTAACGCCTCCGCTACACACGCCTACACTGCCAGCGAGCACCTCTGATGTTCGTAGGGTGATTCCGTTGTGGTTTAGTTTGTGATATTTTGTGGAACGGTAAATGCGTTTCCGTTTTCGTTTCCGTTTTCGTTCCTTATCATGACATCGTTCGTTTCCGGTTTTCGTTCCTCGAAGCGGTGAATCAGAGCCCTGGTTCCGATCACTCATTGTTGTGTTCCCGGTCCTCCCCGACAGCGAGCCTGCAGTGTAAGATCCTCAAGTGCAACTCGGACTTCTGGGCCTCCACCTCAAACTCCGGCCGGGAGGAGGAGTTCTGCACGGCGCTGCGGGCGTACAACGGCTGTGTGCGGCGGACGGCACGCACCTGCCGGGGCGACCTGGCCTACCACTCGGCGCAGCATGGCATCGAGGACCTCATGAGCCAGCACAACTGCTCCAAGGAGGGGCCCACGTCGCAGCCTCGCGGGCGCACACCTTCCCCACCGGCGGCGCCGCCCCAGTTGCTACCCCCCGACAGCCAGGAGCGCTCGGACGGCCCAGAGGTGTGCCACTACGAGCGCAGTGTCCCGCGGCACGCGCCCCAGCACAACTACACCCACTGCGGCTTCTTCGGGGACCCCCACCTGCGGACGTTCGGCGATGAGTTCCAGACCTGCAGGGTGGAGGGCGCCTGGCCCCTCATCCACAACAAGTTCCTGTCGGTACAGGTTACCAACTCCCCCGTCGTACCCGGGGGCATAGCTACAGCCACCAGCAAGGTAGGACGGGGGAACTCACTGTCTATTCTAGCAACCCTGTGTGGTTATGTCCACGTTGTATAGAACAATGGCTGTTTGGAATTTTGACTGAGGCAGAGTTTTTGCTTCATAGCTGTGTGACAACTAACATGTGCTACCCTAACATTTTACTTCATAAGATGTTGTGTATATCGGTTTTGTGGATGCTTAGGCAGGGAGGAATTTGCCTGGTGAAGTTAAAAGGGGATTCTGGTTTGTGTTTGGATTGGTTCCATACTACAAACAGGCTCTGTACCAAAAACCAGCATTGATCTTAAGAAGGCTTTGTAAATGATATGGTTGTACTGTTACAGCAGATATACATTAGTTGTGTGCTTTTGTTTTGTCAAATTCCATATCATACACAGCATTCCTGTCAATGCAGGAAACTACGGACATAATTTGCTATTTGTATATAAAGTATACCAAGTATTTGATATGGTCCATTAGAACCCTTGACTATTTGGGAAATGGCCTTTCAGTAAAACCTAAGGTCAAAAAATAAAGCGGTAGAAGAATTTGTAGTCAAACGATTAACTTACAATTGGTCCACATTTTGTAATTTGGTGGACAAATTAAATGGTTTTGGAAGCAAGGCTTATGTTTAGTTTTGTTAACCATGTTGTTACATTGCAAGTGCAGTTTTATACAAAAGGACTTTGTCCGTAATCACATGTTGGAGAAAGTAAGCTATAATTTTCTATAATCAAGGTCTTAATGAAGCCCTATTTGGCATTCACAATATTTTGCCTGATCTAAGTAATGATATTTAGGGTTTGCTATTCTTGGAACTGAATGAGAACCTGTGTACAGTCTTGGTTTTTAGACAAAGGCAGCGGATAATGTCACCTGTTCAAACAAGGCTTTCTTCGGTAATGTCTGTATTATCAGAGTCATTACCACTCCTGGTACAGTAAATCTAACAATATGAAGTTAACCTTCACTTAGATTGTGAGTTTCTATGAGATGGATATGGATATAGTATATCCTGTAGTATCATCCTACTGAAAGAGTGCGCTGTCAGGTGAATAAAGACTTGGTACAGGGGTGACTCCGCTTGGTCGTAAAAGAAAAACACTATTCCGTTGCTCTTGTTTACTTGCTTGTTTGCCATCCGCCCCCAGTGTGTAGCCATCTTGTGTCACAACTCTGACAACAGCACAAGTGTATTGGTGTCCAGGTAAAAAGCCAAACACATAGAAGCAGTGACCAGTCCATTTTAATTAGCCAGAGAGTACTTTCCCCCTGTTCTGGCCCAGTGCCACTCCCTGGAGCACGGTTCGGGGGTTCACAAGCAGGTTTTTTCAGCACTATGAATGGATCGTCTTTGTGTCTGCAAACTGAGGCCTGATTTAACATGGCTGAGATTCATGTTTTTTGCGGGCGTTTACCTTGGCCTCCCCCATGTTTGAGCCAGGGCTGAAACGTGACACTTGAGTGGGGTGGTGGGGTAGTTTCGCGCAAACATGTTCTAAATGCAACATTACAAAGAGGCCGTACTCATTTGTAAGGGAAGCCACTGAAACCTCGTGGCATAGTTGACTTGATGAGGTAATTCGGTGTTTTTCGTAAATATGTTTTTTTTTTGTAGCCATTGATTATCATTGGAATTCGTCAAACGTTTATTTTTATGCCTGGATATAGTTTGTTTGGCTCATAAACGACACCCGTTGACATTTCTAAGAATATTCAAAAGCCATAACGAAGAGGAAGTTTGTCCTGGAATACAGACTTTGCTGCGTTCTGTCAAAGAGTTTGACTCTGGTGGTGCGTGGCGATATATTGCTGCTATGTGTCACCGGTTTTCCTCTCTGCATGACGTAATGCATATCTTTTGCTGGAGATGTGTCAAAATTCAGCTGACATTGTAAATCGCTCCATTTTGGTGACTCAGTTTTTTGCCGATTTCCATTCATGTCTCTGCTTCCCCCTCCCTCGTCTTCTCCTCTGTAGCTGACAATCATCTTCAAGAACTTCCAGGAGTGCGTGGACCAGAAGATGTACCACGCAGAGACAGACGAGCTGCCCGCCGCTTTCGCAGACGGTTCGAAGAATGGCGGCGACCGCCATGGGGCCAACACGCTGCGTGTGGTGGAGAAGGTTCCGGGGCAGCACGTGGAGATCCAGGCCCGGTACATCGGCACCACCATAGTGGTCCGACAGGTGGGCCGCTACTTGACTTTTGCCGTGCGCATGCCGGAGGAAGTTGTCAATTCTGTGGAAGAAGGCGACAACCAGGACTTGTACCTCTGTCTGCATGGCTGCCCCGCCAACCAGCTCATTGATTTCAGGACATTCAGGGCTCGTGCCACGGAAGTCCCGGGTAAAGGCAGGGTTCGGGGCGGCGCCCAAGCGCACGGTTTCACCTACCAGTCGGCCAAGGCCAAGTGCAAAGAGCGCCTCCCGGTGGAGGACCTCTACTTCCAGTCCTGTGTGTTCGACCTGCTCTCCTCGGGGGACATAAACTTCACCATGGCGGCCTACTACGCCTTTGAGGATGTAAAAATGCTCCACTCGAACAGTAAAAGATACCACCTTTTTGAAAAGGACCCATTTGTTGGGAATACAGCGCCAGCGGGGTGGCATCGGTTTCCACTTGTCCTCTTCAACTGTCTGACTGTCTTGCTGTGGATGGAGTGGTGCTCTGCTCTGCTCTAGTCTCGTCCCGCCCGCCTCCTGTGTTGATTCTGCCAGTGAGTTGTCAAGGAGTACCGTCACTGTATTGTAGATGAGATGTAGTGTGAGCTCCAGTTGTGTGACTGGTGACTAGCCAGCCTCAGCGCTCATCCCTGAGTTACATGTCGTTCTTATAATCATTTTGTTTGTATTGCATTGCTGTGACGCCCCCGACTTCAGCCCAGTGACTCCCACCCACCATCACATGTGTGTTTAGCTGGTTTTATGGGACTGCTGTTTGATGAAAGGTGTGTGTGTGGGGGGGGGGCTGCTACGGTAAGGGAGGGCTAACGCAGAGTCCTGGATACCCATCTGGGATTAAACCCTGCATTCTCGCTGGGGGCGGGCGGCCTGCTCATGGGAAGCTGGACAAGATGATCTTCTGCAGAAAGAGGAGTTTGTTGATCCTTCTCCCCTTATCCCAATTGGTGCCAAGCCAAGGAAGTTCTCTGTGGCTCGTATTGCTCGGCTCAAAGACCTGAGAAGGGCTTTTGTTAACCTATGGCCAGGAGCAGCTCTATGTTTGATGAGTTTCCAGCTTTGGAAAAGCCAGAGCTTTTTGTAGTAAGCGCTGGGCCACGAGGATGCCAGAGCACTGTCTCCAGTGGTCTGCTTCAGTGATTAATATTGTGTGTGTGCATGCATGTGCGTGTGTGTTTGTGTGTGTGTGGTATGTGTGTATGTATGTGTGTGTGTGTGTGCGTGCTTGAGAGAAACCTAGAAATAATTTTGGCCAATATTCTATGTTTATGTTTAACTATGTTTGGTTTATTGTGTGTATGTTGTGTTGGTTATATGTGTTAATTTCTGAGATGAACAAACCTCCTTTAGGAGATATATTTCATATATCTTTATATTGCACACAGAGAGAGAAAGATATTGAGGTCTACGTCCAAACAAACAAGACTCAATATGCCAAGTAGATAGACACGGCCACTCCTTTCATGGCCAAGTCAACTCCAGTGTCATGAAGCCTTTTATGACATTACTGTAATGGCAGCATTTGAGGCTTTTTTCAATTGACTAAATACGTAACAATGAATGTACTTGTGTAAATGTACAGAAAAACAAAGAGCAAAAATTTGCAATGAATGCTAGAAGTTACTTTATTTCACCTCATAATCCATTGATTAGCATTTACAATGCATATCTCCTTTCATAACTGCCATTTGTCTGCAGCAGAGGCCATTTTAGTTAGCCATTATTTAGTTACTAATCATGGGCTGTTCTTTCTTTTCAAACCAGCCATTTGATAGAGGAAAGCAAGTCCTCTATGCTATGATTTAAAAAATATGTTGAGTAAATGTCTGGCATTCATTTGCGGCTCAGATTGTTGCTTTAGAACAAGCGTTTTTGCCAATAACTTCCAATCAGTCTATTAGGGGACCTACTAATTTCAGAATGATTTAGTTATGCGTGTTTGTTGTTTTCTGATGAATTTGTGGTAGGAGATAGACCAACAAGCTTTTATTGAACCACGGTGACGCACACCCGCCCCTGATTTGTTTCTGTGTTCCACATCAGTCACAATAGCTTCTGTTGACTTCATACTGACAGTTGTGGCGGTTGGCTTTAGGCAGTGTCTGACTGTGTGGTTTTTGGTACTGTTGACACTATTACAGTTACATTTTACGGTAATACATTCTTACACTGAATTACACCGCAGGTCTTACTACTGCTTTTTCAATATGGATTAGTGCAGTTTGACGAAGAAGAAAAAAACTCCCACAAAAAAAACGGCAACACACAAACCAGTTAAGATGATTGTGATGTTGAATCTTGCGTTCAAATGTAATTTGTATTGTGAGTTCATAGTAAATGGTTCTATGTGTGTAATGTGACAGTGTATATACGTTTTGTGAATTGTTATCGAGTTTGAGTTGTGTTTTAATGGTTGTGTTGAATTTATCACTACAGTAGGTTTTTTTAAATGAATATTTTGTTGAATGTGAACGTTTTGTTTCAAAAGGGATTTTGCAAAAACATGAACACTAAAAAACAAATAATTTGCAGTTACATAGCTAACAAGCAACTATTCCGTTTAAATAGTATAACAAAATAGATGTTTAATCGCTCATCTGCAATTAAATGCAAAAAGTTAAACATAAGCTATCCTTAATGCAGGCCACTTTATTTAAAAAGGGATAGGTGGAATGTCTTTTGAGGTGTTCATGTTTTTGAGTTAAAAGCACTTTAAGTTTACCATTTCATTTAGCTCTTGTTCCGTTTGAACTTCATTGTGAATAGTCTGTCAGACTGTATATGGTAAAAGTTACACATTAAAAAGAAAATAGCCAAAAGAGGCCGTAAAGATCATACTGTTTGGATGTAAAACTAAAGCGGTGCCTCGTGGCTATTGTTTATAATGTAAATTATTTATTGAATTAAAGGTGTTGTTAAAGATTTGTCTCATGTGGATGCATGCGTGTTATTTTTCAAGAATTAGCTGGTGTCATGTTCCACTGCACATACACGATGTTATACTGCCCCCTGCTGTTCTACAAAAGCAATCTCTAAAATCTAGTTCTTGTTATCAGCAAATAGTGCTTATTATCAGGAGGGGGATGTTTTCGTGGAAAATCGTATGTACACACACACAAAAAAATCACAATAAGTCCATTGAATTATGTAACAAAGTTTTATTACATATGTCTATAAACATATGTACAGTACATTTACCATGGAGAGTGGTCTTGTCACAAATATAAATTATTTAGGCTTGTTTAAAGAACATGAAATACAGGTACTGTAGCTTGCTTACTCTGGAAGAAGGTTGTGTTGGCTATTCAATCTAATACATTTCACAATAAATCATTTGCTCTTGGGATTCCCATTAATAATCTGTAAGGAAATTGCAGAACCACACTGTCAAAAAGCAACACAAGTGGTCCCCTCTACCAGATCCCATTCGATACCGTGGAGCAATGTCCCTAAAATGTAACTTTAATACTTCCTCCAGTCCAGCTTAAACCCACGTAGTGTCCATTTCCCCACATATACAGCATGATGACACAGAAATAAGGCACAAATAGAGAAGGCGACACAAAAGACACGCCGAAAGGAAAACAACGGCAAGGAAAACGATGAGCTGGAGCAGAATCAGCCTCTTGATTTTGGCACTGCAACAAACCGACAGCCTGACTAAAGTAAACCTTCACCATCTCCCATACGAGCAGTTCAACTACCAGCTTGAACACAAGAACTGTAAATCACAAATAAAAGAGGAAAACAAAACGTTGATAGTTAAACTTTTTAAATACTTGAAGGAGGTGGAGCAAAAATAGCAAAGATATAATTAATGTTTAAATATAGCATGTACCATTTTTTTTACTACAACATATAATGGATGTTTTTTTTTCTTTTTCTTCTGACTTGGCTCATAGTGTTTTAAACATTTGCACTAGTTATGTGAAATACTGTCCATAAAGCGCTGATGCCATGATGCTTACCAACAAGAAAGTGGTTGAAGTGAGAGAGAAGACGTTTTGCAATGGAGTTAAGACAACGACACGACGACAGAAACCATGATTTGACACACGAGAAATAGATGCATTTTGCTAAAACCTTTTCAACTTCACGTTGAACCGTATTCAGAGAATTTTGCTATTGACTTCATTTAAATATCGTTCCTAAAACTATTTTCAAAAATAATAAACACCATCCCCCATGTTAGCAGAGCAAAACATTCCCTGATACGAAATGACACCCAGTAAAATGGTTTGGCATTACAGTCGACATAAACAATTGAAGGTGCACACAGAAAAACCCCAAAGAAACAAAACATGATGATTTGTACTGAAATTATCGGCTAAACCTAACGCTTGACAGGATGAATGGAACGTCCAAGTGATGAACTGATTAGGACCGGCCTCGTACGTGTACTGTTCACACGGCCAAAACACTCGAGGCACTTTGAGGGATTCAACATCAGTCTCTTCTGTTCACGCGTCCGACTGGTCCGTCGGATAATAGTCCATGGGACCAAGCATCCTTGAGCTTCAGTCTAAACTTGGACTGAACAAGTCATTTCAATTAAATAGACACATTCTACTCATCGTTTTGCTTTTTTTTTAATTTAAACGTTAATATTCACAATCGCTTGAAGGAGGAAGGAGCATCATAGTTTTGTTGTGCTGGTAAAAACTAGGAGCTTGAGAGCATGTCTAGGCAGGTAGCTCCCCCCGGTGTCTGGCAAGGCAGGGCCCGGTGGTCCTGGCTAAGACTCCGGGGTTCTGGTGGTCCTGCCTAAGACTGCGTGGTTCTGGTGGACCAGGCTAAGAGGCAGGGCCTCTGGTGGTCCTGGCTAAGACTCCGGGGTTCTGGTGCAACCTCCTCTCCCCCCCACAAACCTGACTCTTATGACGGTTTCCTGTTGTTCCAGTTGGGGTCCGCCCCGGCCTTCTGCTGCTCCACGGGCCGCTCTAGTGGAGAGCGGGAGTCCTGCGGGGACTTCAGGGCCTGTGGGGAGCGGGGGTCCAGCTGGGAGGGGGGCTTGTCGGGGTGGAAGGACCTGTAGTGCTCGGGGCCCGTGGTGCCAGGCGAGCGGTGCTCTGACGTCCTCCTGAAGTCCTGAGGAGGAGGAGGGGCGGGGGGGCCGTCTCGGCTCTGGTGGTAGTTGGGAGAACGGAACTCATCCGAGCGTCGTCTCTTGGCGTCCTGGTGCCTACTGTGAATGGACACATCGTTAGCTACAAAGCCGTTCACTGGGTGCCTAGGAAGCAGGGGCAAACTGTTATCTAACGAAGCCGCTTGTAGTTAGCATAACGGCGCGGTATCTGGATGGTATTAAGTCTGTTATGGTTGTGTTAGATAGTTATTCCCGTTATTTGAAACGCATTTTATTGCTTGTTGTGTCGTTGCATTTGCACATGGAAATTGATGTATAAATAAAGTTGGATTGATAGATTTAAGAGTGACCCCATGGTACAGCATGGAATACTTTGATATTTTTTCTTTTTTAAATGCAAATGAACGGCTGTTATATCAATAAAAACAAATAGCTGGAAGCAACTGTTGACGCTGTGATTTCGGAGGTGGAGTACGAATACATATTGGAATTTGCCAAGAGGAACTCCAACCAGCCCCATCGTTTTATGTGTCTATATGGACAACACGAGAGTACAAAAGTAAAGTGATAGTCCCTGGTTTCATCTTACCTTTCATAATAGGGTCGATGTGCCCGGTGATCACGATCGTTGCCGTACTGGTCGTAGGATCTTTTCCGAGGGGAGCTATTGTTGCGGTAACCTCCTGAGCTGCGATAAGAGTCTCCGTGGGGACGGCGATCGCCATAGTGATCTTTATAGCGGTGGGGGTCGTACGGATAATGCCGGTCTCCTTGCCAGGGTTGGTTACTGTTGCCTGGGTAACCGTACTTACGGTCCCTCTGCCAATCGCCTCGATCTGCGTTGAAATATGGTCCACTTAATATTAGAAGACTTTTAAATGCATTCATGTTACCAATGCTGCTCTACCCCAGTAAAGTGTTTCATAAATTCATCCCTGCTTAAGGATATTTTAAATCAATACAGTAACAATATATCGTAAAAACCTACCGTAAAACATGGTTTACCTTACATACTGATTTACCTTTTCACTCGCGTGACCCATTTTACTCTTACTATTTAGTTTTTATACTTTTATCCAAAGCACATTACAGGTGAATGCAGGTGTCCTTCAGGAGCAGGTGGGGGGTAACAGGCTTAGAGTGTGTACACTAGGGCTGAACCTACCGTCGTTTCCAAAGTGGCGCTTGGCACCAGGGTTGTAGGGGTCCCGGTGATGCGAGTGAGGGCCCGACTGGGAGGGGTGGGTCTTGGAGGACTGCATGCCTGCCGAGTCTCGACTGGCAGCAGACGTCTCCGGTCGGAAGGGCTTCCCCCGCCCAGAGTCCTCCCTCTTCTTGTGGTCCTTCTGAAAGTCCCCAGTGGAACAGGGCCCGTGTGTCAGTGGGGAACACTAGTGTGTGTGTGTGTGTGTGTGTGTGTGTGTGTGTGTGTGTGTGTGTGTGTGTGTGTGTGTGTGTGATAATACCATGTGTTTACATTCAACATTGCTTACCTCCTCCTCGTGTGACCGCTTCTTCTGTGCCATTTTATAAAGTTTGTGCAGCTTCCTCGCGCCGAACTCTGTAAACTTGGATACGAAAATCCAAAGATTTCTGCCCCAAACAACAACAACAAAAGAATGAGAATAATCATTTAAAAGCAACACACACACACACACACAAGGGCATCGCGGTAAACCAGAGAAGATACAATTAAATCCTGGGGCGTGTAGTGCTGGAACTCACCGCCGCCATGTCTTGGCGTGCTCGGGGTCATTGTAGGCTTTAAGGCACTCTGTGATGCGGTCTCCGATCTTCAGCAGGCAGGTGCGCGTGTGCTGCAGCTGCTCCTGGTCCGACAGACCCTCGTCTGGCTTGTCCAGCTGTTTGAGAGCCTTCTTCACGGGCCTCATGCGCTCCTTACACTTGAAACACACACGGCATGAAACCACCATTAACCACGATGCCGCCGTGTAATATACAGATGAAAGGACGGCATT
>OOFB01038128.1:36393-46469 GCA_900323305.1 Trachyrincus murrayi
CAAAGTTCTTTTTGAATAAGATTATCAACAGATGTTTTGGCTAGCTTGATCTGCTGCTGTTTCATGTAAAGAAAACAGACACAGTTCTCTGTCTCTCTTTATCTCTCTCTCACACACAGGTACACAGGTACACACACACACACACACACACACACACACACACACACACACACACACACACACACACACACACACACACACACACACACACACACACACACACACACACACACACACACACACACACACACACACACACACACACACACACACACACACCATGTCAAGTGTTCATCTCCTCACCCTCTTGTTGGAGCTCCTGCTCCTGGGGAGCATGAAGATGTCCTCCATCTCCCGCTGGCGCTCTGCCTCCTCCAGCTTACGCCGCTGGTCCTCCGGGATGATGTCGTCCCAGTCTCGGATGTTCTTGTCCTGCAAGTCCGCGGCGCCCTCCTCCATGCTGGAGAAATTGGCCACCTGCCATCATTCAGCCAACGAATAAAGGTCAGAGGGAGGGACAATTTTACAGATTTAGGGAAATGTAAGCAACACAAAGAAATACAAAAAGAGAGAAGAGATGGAGAAGGCAACACAAATTAAGGCTTGATATTTCAGGAGATTGGATAGCAAGCATTGGGAAGTTGTAGCTCCTTTGAACGTACCTTGAACTGAGACAGGAGCTCATCAGTGGCACTCGATCCCTGGTCACTCTCTCTGGTTTCGGCGAGCCTCAGGATCTCGTCGATGTCCATCTCCTGTACAAAGACAAGAAATTGTGGTTCTGCATGTGGATTGGGATTTTAAATGCCACTTGAGGGAGAATGTTTTTATTAATGCCAATTTCTTTATTTTTTTCTATTTTCCATTTATGTTTCTTTACTATGTTTATTATTATGGTTATGCACCAAACACCAAGACAAATTCCTTGTACGTGTTAAACTTACTTGGCAATTGAGTCAATTCTGATTCTGATGTTAGTATACCTGTGGTTCAGACTCCTCCCCCTCTGCCTCCTTGAAGAGTTCCTCTGCACCAAACTTGAGAATGGCCGTCAGTTCTTCTTTATTGAATGGATTTGAGCTGTGTACAGAAGCAGCAGTAAGACGTGATAGACAAACCTTTGTGTTTCTTGTAATGTTCAAAAGCTGCCCATGATGAATTTGACCAATGACAATCTATCCTGTTCTCACTTTGAGTTTCCTGAGTTGTTGTCTAGAACAGTTCGGCCCGTGGTGTCCATCCGCTGAATCACTAGATGGTCCAAGACCATCTTCTTCTTTGCTCTCTCGATGATGTCCTCCTCCACTGTTCCCTTGGTAACCAGACGGTAGATGTTCACCTGCAAAAAGGAATGTGAGGATACAGGCTTAGATGTGGTCTCTTTTCCCCACATGCAACAACAAAACAGCAAAAACAACAGCTCGAAGGTCACAGGTCACCTGCTTCTTCTGGCCAATCCTGTGAGCCCTGGCTTGTGCCTGCAGGTCATTCTGTGGATTCCAGTCGGAGTCAAAGATGACCACGGTGTCTGCCGAGGCCAGGTTGATGCCTAGACCTCCAGCTCTGGTGGACAGCAGGAAGCAGAAGTCCTACACACAGCAATGGACTGTTAGACCTCAAGCAGAACCCCACGACACCTCAGTAAATATCAACCGTAGCCCATGTTAGGGAAGGTTTTGTGTCCATTCGTCCATAGCGATTTGGCCTAAACGACGGCATCCGTTTAAATTTTTAAAATGCTTGCAATGTTTTTAGTTCTTTTTTCTATTGTTATTATGAAATATTTTGGAAGTGAAGTGAAGAAAATGTGGCAGTAAAATGTTACCTTATTTCAAACAAAAGTTAGGTCCAACCTCCCTTTCATAGTCAGCGAGTATTACAGATACATTCAAGTACAGTGTACTGATTCGGCCCGCAGTAAACATACCTCTGAGCCTTCGGCATTGAAGTGGTCCAGCGCCTGCTTCCGAATCTCTCCCTTTATGGAACCGTCCAGCCGCTGAAGAGGGGAGAAATTAAAAACGTCAAGACTCCTTGGGCTTCCATCTTTCAGCTTGGCATCACAGAGCTACACCTTCCACCCACCCTCCATCCATCTTTTAAGAGCTACGTAGAGTGTGTTGTGAAACAGTCCACAGCAACTGACCAACACTGCCATTTCACTGGTCACTAGCGCATCAAATACATAACTTGCAGATATAAATAACCATATCAGTCCGGCCACAACGACACGTGATACCACTAGTGTCGGAACCTTAGCTCCCTGCCAACAATCTCTCTCTGAGTACACACTGCAATAGCTCGATGTGAAACAACAACAACAACAACAACAACAACAACAACAACAACAAAATAAGCCAGGTGACATTTGGTATAGGCAATACATAAAAACAGAACGTATAAAAACCAGACGTTACCTGGAAGGTGTAGCGCTTCATGGCTAGGTACTCGGCCAGAATGTCCAACATCCTGACCATCTGGGAGAAGATTAGCACGCGGTTGCCCCTCTCTTTCAGTCTGGTCAGCAGCTTGTCCAGCAGCACCAGCTTCCCACTGCCCCTCACCACACTCTGTGGGGGGGAAAGAGACCAGACCAGGTCCAAAACCACACGGGAAACCAGCGCACGCACGCGCACACGCACACACACTGACTAATATTACCTGCAGGTGTTCCTGTTGCGTATCGCTGTCTCCCTCCTCAGGCTGCTTGATGAGGAAACCATGGTTACAGCACTTCTTCAGCTCCATGACGATGTTGAGGAAGCCAGAAGAGCTGCCCCGCTTGCTCTTGGAGAGGGCTTTGTAGTTCCTCGTCAGAATCCACCTGGCAACACGTTCAGGAAGTCACGTCACTCACTTTTAGTTTCAATAGATATGGCCGGCAGGGGTATACGGTTGCCTGTGATGAGGAACCACCACAAGCGGCAGTGCTTTTCTTCGGAGCGTAACGATGCCACACTGGTGATTTGGCTGTCACTCTGATGTACCGGACGTTCAATCTAAGCAAAGCAATGATTTGAAAGTCAAGAAGGTGATGCACATGTTAAGGGTTTATTCCTGTGACTTGTTTTTAGAGCCCGATTTAGCGGCAGGCTTAATACCACCAGATGATCTGAAAACGTATCAGGGTTCTCCCCAAAGAACGTAATAGTGTCCGACTCGGTTACGGCAGGGCTTCGACATAAAGCGGGTCAGACACCAGACGAATTTCAGTGAACTGCACTGCAGCACCAGCGCTATTCAAGAGCATCCGAAGGAAAAACACACACGCACTATTCTGCATGACAGATCGCCATTATAGTTATATAAATGTGTGCAGTAGTTGCAGTGGGCCAGAGGCCTGTGCCAGTGTTATGAGTTAATTGATTATTTCAGTTGATTGTTTAATCTGTGCAAACCAATTTATTTGAGTTTATTATTGAACGTTATAATTTAGTTAATACAGAGATTACATTATATTTATACACATTCATGTTAATTGTGTTCAATAAAGCAGTGCTTTATTAAAACTTGGTTTTCCTTTTCTGTTAAAAGCAAAATAAATATATCGGCTATATACGACACAGATATCTGCAGATAATATCAGCTATCGGAATTTTTTGCATCCTAAAATCGGTGGCAAAAAAATCTATAGGTTTTTGGACAACATTGGAATAACGTGGCACCAGTGTTAAGGGTTAGTGTTAAGGCTATCTGTTTAAACAGATAGCCCACTAGACAGACTAGAGTCGTGAGCAGGACAAAACACATTTGGTTGTTTTATTGTGTTGGTTGTCAGAAATAAGAAAAATGCTCCTCCGGCGTTGCCCTTAAAAATACATTTAGCTGGAATATATATGGAGGCAAATATGGTTGAAGAACAAAAATCAATAGCAAGGAAAATAAATTGGAGGAAGGAAAACGTACTTGTAGAATTGTTTCTGCTGGGCGGACATGTCCACACGCAGGATCTGCTCCACCTTGGCTGGCAGGGACTTCTCCACGTCCTTCTTGACACGCCTCAACAGGAAGGGCTCCAGGACCTTGTGGAGGCTCTGGTATCCATTATCTCTTCCCATCCCGTGTTCGTCCTCAAAAACCTCCCAGGACTCGAATCTGAGCAAAAGTATGCCGAGGCTTATTAACAATTTCCATAACAATTAATTCAATTCCTCATATTGGGAGTTGGGAGTGGAGGTGAATATTTTAAAAGGAAACAGCGGTCATACTTGTCTGGCATTAGGAAATGCAGCAGCGACCAGAGCTCCTTGAGGGAGTTCTGCAGGGGAGTTCCGGTGATGAGGAGCCGGTGGTTGGACCTGAACTCGATCAAGGTTTTGTACAGCAGGGAGTCGTCGTTCTTCAGCCGGTGAGCCTCATCCACCCCCAGACAAGCCCAATTGATGTTCCCCAGCACGCTCTGAGGACCAAGGTTCACACCACAAATTAATATAATATATGCACACACACACATTTCCGTATGCAAAACTTAGGGTTAACCCTAACCCTACTTCCTATATAAACACATACAGGCTTATACAGGATGTTGTACACACCTTGTCTTTCAGAAGAATTTCATACGTGGTTAAAAGTGCATTGAAGCGAATCCTCTTGGTCTGATGGTTCACCCACTCATGGTCCCGGATCTATTCAGAGCAAAACATTAAAACGTTGATTAACAGACCATTCCCAGAGAGACGACAAATAATAACGGATCAATAGCAAGGTCATGTGATCCACGCGCACCGTTTTCCTGCTCATGACGTCGCCGATATACACCACAACGTTCATGTCGGGCGCCCAGGTTTCAAACTCCCTCTGCCAGGAGGTGAGTGTGGACAGAGGCACCACCAGCAGGAAGGGCCCGTAGAGCTGGTGGTGGTGGAACAGGTAGGACAGGAAGGAGATGGTCTGGATGGTCTTCCCCAGCCCCATCTCGTCGGCCAGGATAACACTGTTGCACCTGCACAAGACACAACAAATCATTCATTAGTTCACTATTTACTACTACCATTTAGTCATTTAGCAGACGCTTGTATCCAAAGCGACTTGCAGTGAAACAATTTTTTTTGGATGCATGTAAGGGGAGAAGGTCTTGTTCAAGACAGGCAGACTGCAGACATTTGGGGTTCGAACCGAGGCCCGATCCCTATACACCCCTTGCCCCTAACACTTAGCCCTACCCCTCCATTTTGCGCGTTCACGCGTAGGTGTAGGGCGTCCTGATTCATGTTGGGATAGAGGGGTGGGGCGAAATGGTAGGGCTACATGGCCCTCCAAACTGAGGTTTTTCAGAGGCACACTCGAAACTAGAGTGTTATGAGAAATCTCCCTGAATGCCTTGCAAATCATCGGCAAAATGGTGGCGAACGCTGCACAAGCAACAAAAGAAAACCACAAATGTATTTTCCTCATTAATAAAGATTTAAAAATGATGACAACCAGTGTATTATCTTAATTTACTGTCGTTTCAATGTATTATAGACCTTTTCTTTATAACAAGCATAACAAACAAAAAATCGCTAGTGGGCTGATGTCTCTAGCTAGCTAGCTAACGTCACAACATTGTTTTGCCTTTGATGGCACATGATGCCCGAAATGTAACTTAAGGTCAGCAGCGAAGTTGCTGCACTTGTTACCACTCCTAATATCACTGGCAGGGTAGGAGCACGGGTTGCCAGCCTACAGAGCACTGCTATTAGACGTATTTGAGCGATTGATAGCGTAAAACGAATTGCTGCTGACAACCGCAAAAGGTATATTGCCCACACAAGAGACATCACCACAGCTGAAAGACAGCACTTCAGCCCTTGTAACTCTGTTCAGAGGGGCAAGCCGAAAAGCGAGGGGCACACGAAAGAGAGGGGCAGGGGTAGAAATAAGGACGAGCGGCGTATCCCCTCCAGCTGTCGGATCAGACAGCGTTGTCTAGAACTAAAAAGATAAACAAAGACATCATATGATATAGAACCTCGTCGTTGTACCTGCACCACGAGTGGGCCAGCCAATTGAGTCCATCCAACTGGTAGTCTCTCAGCTCGAGGGTTTCACTTCCGATATAATCCGGTTGTGCCTTCAGGGGAACGAACCTCGGCCGTTGTTTCAACACCTGGAATTACAGTTACAAGTCAACGCATTAATAATATTTATACTACGTATACCTCCAAAAAAAAAAGAAGAAGTAACTAAAGCCAAAATATTGTTTAAAAATGGACGTTACTCACACTTACTTTGCACTCTTTGGAAGGAACGGATTTGCTGGAGTTCCGGTTGTCGAAGCCGCCGACACAGTTGGGAAACTTATTTTTGATCAGGGCTCCGTCTTCCCAGCTACTCTCCACATAGGGCAGGCCCATCCACTTGCACAAGTACTCCGGCTCGTTGGACGAGGATGCCGACTTGTGAATGTGGGCTGTTGAGGATCCAAAAATATTTATTTTCTTTTGCAACTATAGCAACTACGCTACACACACACACACACACACACACACACACACACACACACACACACACACACACACACACACACACACACACACACACACACACACACACACACACACACACACACACACACAGTGTCTGATGAATTGTGAAAATAAAATGGACACGCGGTGAACTGCCGCCACTGACAGTAAATGGCAGAAAGGGAACTTACAGGGGAAGTCTGAGGTCCCTTGCGTCTTCGCCGTCCTTGTTGCTGCCAATGAGAATATTGAAGTTAGAGTCACACAAGATCGGTCATAAGAAAGGTCAAATAATACATAAAATACGATAATGTTTAGCACATCTTACCAATGACTCGCTCTACTATTTGAAACTGCTTGCTCAGGTCACAAGAGAGCTCCTGTTGGCAGTTGTGGTACTCGATATCCTCTGGAGATGCCTTGTTTAACCTGCGGATGACAATTAATTAATGGCATCTTTTTTGAAAAGAAAACAAATATATTAAACCTCTCACAAAAAAAAAAAAAACACACGTCACTTTTTCCCTCTTTTTACCAAGAGTTGAGCTCATCATTCTTCCGTATGAAGTTATCAAGCTTCTTGAGTCCCTTGACCTTCTGCTGGGTCAGAGAGTCCATGCTCTCCCATGTGTTGTGGATGTAGGACCAGCCCTTCCACTTGATCAGATAGTGGGTCTCCCCTTCGTCCTTCTCCTGATCAAAGCCCTGAGAAGGGTCTCCGTTTTCCTCCACACAATACAGAGTAGTGGAGGCTCCAGTAACTGAAAATACAATAAAAAAAATAGTTTTAGGTACACAAAAAAAAAAAAGCATTTTTTTCCAGCTTGTGTTGAATTTAGAACACACTTTGTTGAGATGTACCATCTCTGAGATCTAACGACGCCGGTGATAAAAAAACATTACAAAAACACCAAACTTGTGTTGTGATTCATATACCTACTCTGCACTAAAAATAACTACATGTAATTATGAATGTAAACAAAAACTCATATCTATATATATATATATTTTTAAAGTGCTAGAATGCCAACAAAAGACACGTACCTCCTTTTTTGCCCGTCCGTGTGTCCATCACCCTCTCGATGGTCTCGCTGTCATCGTCCTGCTGTTCCTCTGCGATGTCCCCCACCATTTCTATCAAGTCGTCAGAGTCTGTCGCAATGTCATGCTGGTCCTCCTTGTAACTGCCAAAAAATAAACACAAGACGAGGCACAGGGGTGGCTTAATGACGAAGGAACAAAGCAAGAAAGAGTTTAATCATTCCAAACAAGGCGGGCGGTTGCATTGAAATTATAGGGTTCATCCAAAACACACACAGAAAAACCACATGTGAATGACCCATGTATGAGGTGTGGAGAGTAGAGGAGGAATGGTTTAAATATCTTGAAAGAGCAAATCAGAGAAATTTGCTGCGATCAATGTTTATCTGGATAGGGCAAATGACTGTAAGATTGTCCCTGCTTTAGTTCTCAATAAATCTCTTTCAAGAACGGTAGAGAAAATACCTTTTGACTTTTGTTGCAGCCCTTCCCCGAGTTTGCCTCTTGGGAGTATCTTCATCCTCGTCATCATCATCATCATCATCCTCGTCATCATCATCTTCGCCTGATGACTCCTGTTTCCTGGATTTCCTTCCCTTTTGGGATTGTTTCTTGGCTGCTGATTTACTCTGTGGTCTGTAAACAGATCAGAGACGATATAGGCCATTTGAAATAATCAAAGAAACCCCAACTGTCCCACCCTATCATCTCATCATAACAGGAAACACAGCAATGTCATTAAGATACGTTAGGAAATGTATCACATTATCTCTCGTTAATGCTGCTACACTAAAAAGAAGTCATGCTTGAGCAGTTTCTTTAAACAACATTTAGCCTGTGATTGTTAACACCAAATAATCATATTTTTCCAACAGGCTGTTCAGTATTAGAACTGGCTGAATTACAGACGACAATAGTAATAATTGAAAAAAAAAGAAGAAAAAAAAAGAGAAAAATATATCAATACAAATGACACAAACAGTAAAATAATAAGATAAGAAATTAATAAGAATGGAATGACATTGAGTGGACCAGTGGGTAGCTGTCTGGTGGTCAGGCTATGCTCCACTCTTACCTTCTAGCAGGAAGTCTTCTGGATCTAACTTTCTCTTCCTGATCACTGTCTGCACTGCTGGAATCCTCCTCTTCCTCATTTGAGTCATCATCATCCCAGGTATTTCTTTCAAAAAGAAATACAAGTACACCCTCGAAATTCACCCTTTGCCAATTTTGAATACTCGTAAAATGTACCAGATTATTTTTTTGCAATTCAGACCAAATCCAATTTTATTAAGAAACAAAGCCACTAAATTTGTGCTTGAATAAAGCTATGGCTAGCTACAGCATAAAATTAAAAACCCAACCCAAACAGCAAACAGATACCCAATAACAAATGAAGATGGTCAAAGACGCTTAAACATTTACACTTAACACAAAATATGACAAATTTTAAAAAAACTGTAGTAACAACAACGTCGATTTTTTTTTAGACTTAAAAACACATAGTGTAGCTGTCTGTACTTACTCTCTTTTCTTAGACCGCGTTCCTCTTCTCTTAGGGCTTTCATTTTCAGAGTCACTGCTCCCCTGAAATACGATCACAACACCAACACAGTACTTCATTTGAAAGAGATAGCAGCACTTCCACACAATATCCACTAGATGGTAGAAATAACACTTGGGGAGAAGGCAAGGACCAGACATTCAAAAAGAAAATTAGCAGAGACCGTCCAGAAAACATCGCCCCCGAAACGAGAAAAGGAAGAAGCCTTAAATGGAAAATTGGAAGAGGTACATGTCCTTCTCCTGTTAGCGGACGGTGCAGTTGGCACTATGTAGGCAGACATATCATGGTAAAAATAACCAGTTTTAACAGCACTACTTCAAGACAAAGGTTTTATGCATGTTAATGAGCACATTCTTACCCCAGCTCCAATGTTTAAACGAGCAGGCTCCTGTCTGCTACGATTTGACCTCCTGACCCCGTACACGTCTGGATGCTCCTCCCACATCTGTAAAAACAATACAAAAAAAAAAATCAGATAGTCCTTTGATACAGAATATTTCAGAAGGCTTTACACATGCAATACCTAAAGATTCCTCGTGCGTAATCAATCAAAACCCCAAAATCAGATCAAAGCAGCCTTCATTAAAACTGCTAAATCTAATAAATGATTTAAGGCCATAATCATTGCTTCCACCATGGTGCACTGGTCACTACAATTTGTGATGGTGGACCTGGACCAATGTACCTTTTTCACATCTGCGATGCTCTCCTTCTTCCTAACGGGCTTGTCTTTGACTTCGGCTGCAGCCTGCTGTGACTCGCCCTCTGACTCTGAGTGGCTCTCTGACTCGGAGGAGCTGTTGGACTCCGAGTGGTGAGACCGCTGCTTCCTCTCGCTGCCATGCTCACTCTCAGACTGGCTCCCAGACTCCGATGGGGAACGGTTGGACTCCTCTGACGCGGAGTTGCTGCACAAAACACAGAGGTTGTAAATTGTTTACGCGCTGCATTTTGTGGATGAAATTAACACAGGCCTTGTTTATTTCAAGGGGGGGGGGGGGGGTCTATTGTAGCAGCAAAGC
>OOFB01038128.1:52345-62758 GCA_900323305.1 Trachyrincus murrayi
AGACCCATCTAGGGAAAAGTAAAGGCTATATCACACAAAAGTACATTACACAAACATGGCCTGATGGCCTTGATGGCCTGAACAAGAACACTGTTTAATAAAAGATTTTCGAACACAACATGAATACTTACAGAGTTGTCTTCCTTTTCTTTCAACAATGATTGAAGATCGCTCAATTGGTTAACAGCTCAACTCTAGAAGAGACAAAACAAAATAATTGAAGTTCCGCCATATTAAGTGGTTACGGACTAATACTACATGGAGGAAATTACCCATTGAATGCAGCAGCTACCTTTCATAAGGCTTTTGTTTGACAAATTCACTGGACTGGTTGACAACATACACATTCCAGACAACATTAATGCTAGTTAGTTTATGCTAGCTAGCTAGTTATAATGTCCACATTTCAGATGGCAGCATTGATTGAAATTCAATCACTACCAATAGCAAATGAATACTACATGTCATTTAAGCCATATCAAATGTCTTTCTCCTCCAAATTAACTAGGTCGTCCTTTGGTTCAAGAAATATTGTGGATTATAGGGCAAAGAGTTTAAATGTTGTTTCTCAATTGGGAAGAAGAAGGCCCACAATTGTAGACTTTCAGCACATGTCTAGAACGACGATAATACTAGGACGGTAATACTAGGACTGATAATCTTTAGAATTTCAAAAGCATGATGTTTTAACATTTTATGTAAAAAGAAAAATGTGAAAATGATGTTGTTTCTCAAATGCCGATATGAAAACCATTCCAAGAAACAGGGTGATGTATGTTTACTTGCGACCATTAAAGACTTTTAGCGGTCTTTAACAAATGTATGTGCAATGGTGTATACTTTACTTTGCGAGGTTACTGAGCTACCATATTCAACCACTTGGCGTCTTCATTTGAAATTATTCATGCAAAAATGTTATTTTTGTAATTTTCACGTTCAAGTCAAGTCATCTCAAAGTCCTGTTTGAGATGAGCGAAAAATACATTTGCACTGTGTGCTTTGCTCCGTTAAAACAATATGATTCTAGTTCTTCGTTTGTGTTGCGTTATATAAAAAAAAAAGTGAAATTCGCACTCCGCGGGCTTAAGACAAGCACACAAAGAATCATCATTATTAATTCAACTTAAACACGAATTGCTGCTACATAGCATGTAAGCAATGTGGTGCAAGTTGCTCCAAGAATTAATGGGAGCGCTATCTTTAGCAGTATATTGCTAATAGCAAAATGCTACTCCCTATAGGATACTATATAGTGCCCATTTAAGGGAGCAGCCTTCAACAACATTACTGACCTTTATATTTTGAATGGCATTGTAGTCTTGAACTAAAGATGGGCTTATCGGGATACCAAGTTTGTCTGAACAAATTATGATGCAAGACATGCCCTTCAAATGTTTGAAACACCAGAAAGGAAACACGTTTTTGGCTCCCAAGCCAGTATATTTGGATCTTTTGTACACAGTACATTGTAAAATTAAAAACATGGTAATGGATTTCTTAACATGCTAAAAGAAATGTAGTCCCTCACAGTGGCCAAAAGGGGGCACTTCCCATTTTAAATCCCGCACAAAAATATTTGTGCTGCAGAATGTGAAAGTGTTCCGTTTTTTGTTTCTCTTGGTAATACAATTGAAGACTAAAAGTTAAAAATCGGATGTTTCCAGTTACAAGCCAACAAGCAATATGTCAAATGTTTAACATTACATTTGATGGTTTGCTGCAATTTTTTTTAGTTGCAACTAGCACGTTTTGCCACTAGCACTAAAATAATAACAACGGTTGTACACTAGAGTGTGCAATTCTCAGGATTATGTTAAAATGACCTGCCCGGCTTTGATATTTTTGGGTCATATTTGGATAAAGATCTAGTCATGTAAAGCAGAATTTATAGTCGCCGTGATGTGCAATTCGTGAAGGCCATGGCATTTAGCCATAACATTGGTGTGGGCGTGAAGTTCGCGCAGTCTGCTTGCGGAGCTTCAAAATTGCAGAGGTACGTGACAAAATGCAGTATGAACTGTGCGCGAGGGCCGTGATTACGCCATTTTTGGTCTGCGCAGGCTCGCACAGTTCACGCATGCCGACTATAAAATTAGGTTAATGTGCCCGTTACAATAAAATTGAAAGCAAGCGTTAATGAATACCATTCGAATTGCAGTTACGTGACATTAAGTAGAGTGGAGCCTGCCACGCGGTACGTCTCAAGATTTAAATTAAAACAATGTTGAATGTAGAATTTTACTAAATGCGTGGTATGAATACGAACAAAAAATGTAATGTTTGGAAAGTGAATTGGAAGTGTTGTTGGAATTCAGCATCAATTTCCCTTAATTATTCGCCAATGCGAACATTTGTAGTTTTTGTTTCCACATTGATAAATAATTGATTGTTTTAGAAATACTACATGGTGACACCATTACATTGTTATATATTTTCACGAACGGAGAGCGCATTGTAATAGCGGTAAGAGATCGTCAAATGTTGAAATTCTAAGCTATGCGCAATGTTATCCATTGGAATTTTTGTAGCGTGTGTAACAGAAAATTCCCAATCAAAACTAAATATTTATAATTATATATGTTTTAAATTAGATGGCGTTGGCGTCATTTTGGGAAATTATTTTATGCCTGAATGTATTTTCCCATTAGTCCGGCATGGCGTTGGGTACAAAAACGTATGTCAAGCAGAAAATCGGACTTCGGTAGTCTGTAGTTCAACAGTTGCATTGGGTTCTAAATATTTAAAACCTCTTAATGCGCTTTCCTTGATTAAGGAAATAGCCAATATACACTCAGTCATTTACCGCTAACAAAATCAAAAAGTGCTTGATAAAATGCTTTAAAGTGCATGGGCAATACAGGAAATTTTGAGCACATTTTAAAAGTCCAAGTACATAATGCTGGCAGTAAATGTATACTTACCAAGTGCAATTCCACCCCGAATCCCCTCCATGTCTGGTCCATGCGTCAAACCTTTAAAATGGTAAAAGAAAAGGTTTAGTAAAAGAAAAGGAAAACAGCACTCCCTACTGGCTGTAAATGTGTGGCAGTCAAAAATGTGCACGTCCAAAAGGCCGAAAATTTTAAAAAGAAACATGCATACCATATTTCTTGAAATGGAATGATGTGCTTTGTTCTGCATTTTCTTCTCACTCCACTTCTAGGGACACTCAGGAAAATACCTACAAAAATATGATATATACACAATTATTAGTCTAATGTGTAATTTGTAACAACAAACACACATTTTCATTCAACAATGCTGAAGGAAAACGTTATTTAGTTTGTTCACTGTGTACTACAGATTTTCAATATGTAGGCAGATAACTCATTTTGCCAGAAGCAAAAGCTTTTAATTCTTTATGTAAAAATGTATGCAGATTTGTTTTTTGTTTTAAAAAACCACCTTGCATCAGTGGTGTGGTCTGATTATTTTTCCACCACAATTTGTGTAGGTTTAAGACAACATGACAAATAAAATAAATATTTTCTATTTTTTCTATTCAGTACCATAAAGGGTTAAAAGCCAACACCCTATTTTAGATTTCGACAAAACTTTACCTATCTGATATATGTTACCTGCCATAAACATTTCATGTGTATAGACATTGACATTAAAGATACTAATTTGATGTTTAATAATTTTTATGCAATTTACCAAATTATTTTATGCTATTCTAAATGTAAAATTTTAATCTCTTTCAGTGTCCACTTATATTCGTTGTCTACTAGATTTGTAAATCCTCAAATTAAACCTCAAATTAGACTTGTTTTTCCTTTTCCCCCCTTATATTTAAGATATGACGTAATTCACAAAATATGAAATATATCCAAAACAGACAAAAAATCCCTAAAGGCCATTGTATTCAGGGTAACTCATCAACTTGTAAGCATTTAACAAAATCCTGATCTTCCCTGGTTATTTTAAAACCAACCAAAACGACGACAAGGGCATTTGTCCTTTCAAGGACAAAGCACATTTTTTTAAATGCGTAGTTGTGGAAAAACACCCAACACTTTTACAGCATCTCTTCCAAACACGAAGGAGTGATACCAAAACCAAATGACAAACATGCTTTCCCTAAAAACGCGAGGATGCTCCGACGAAACACCGTCCGAGTACATTTCATACTCCTTGACTAAAAACACACCATGGCCATTTTTTGCACTCCTGGTTCGTTCGGCGTCGTCCTTTCCACCATATTGCTCTTCGCCTCGACTCATTAACACGAGTAGTTACTGAATATGAGAACTGCTCCAAAAAATCCTTACCCGTTAAAGCAGGGCACCACTATCCCATTTCATCTGTTTGGAAGGCTGTAGATTCAGCGTTTTTTGGTCGTTTTAGACGATTCTCGGGCCGCATCGTGTCGTCTCGCGTCTTGCCTGTGGTCGCTGCTGGGCTCCTCTGCCGTCTGTCTTCTTCCCCGGCGCCGCCGACGCTGTTATCCTTCATGGCTCTGCCCACTTTCCTTCAACGTAAGCACGCGCAACTTCCCGAGGCAGCATCTGGGACAGAGTGTGTCACACGGTGTTTACCAGACCCCATATGATCGGAGTGCGAACGACTGAATAATCGATGAATATTAATAATGATAATATATATGATAATAATAATAATTCCCAATTATTATCTTTACCTTATAGGGAACACAATCGCAGTCGTTTTCTGTAAAATCATAGGCTGTTTTTTTAAATATAGGATAGTGTTTACAGAATGCAATGCAATCTATCAAGCCATGCCGTTCAGGGTGTATATGATTAAACCACATTTAGCATAGCCTTGTCTGTAGATAGAAAGGCTGTTGATCAATGTGCAATGATCGAATCGTAGAATAAGTTCATTTATAAAAACAACAAATAAAAAAATATAAAATCCTTGCCACCTCTCTGGAAGGTACATGGTAGGTAATGTAGCACCTTAGCACCTAATAAAAAAATATTTGAATGGTATTAGTCTCTGCCAACAAGTAATGGTCATAGACTGTATTGTATATACGGTGCAGTTTTGGAAACTTTGCAAAGTAGGCCTACAATTGTGGTTTCAATATGTTGCTTACATTGTTCAGGATTGGGCGTCGCTCCATACTCCACCCACACCACTGGCCAATGGGTTGCGAGAACGTTATGGCAGTGGAAGATTTCTTTAAAAAGACCATCAGCCTAGCAACGGGAGTACTTCCGGCGTCCCGCCCCCTATATCCGGGCCAGGCTCTAAGTCTTAAGTCTACCACAAACACATTTCGCGACATATATATATATATATATATATATATATATATATATATATATATATATAAACGTATATAGCACTCTTGCACCACAACGTAACCTGCCATCTGCAAACGATGATTGCGCTCAATGATGTAGACCTTATTGTGGAAACCTTACGCCACAAAGGCAAAACATTGGATGTTTTTTACTCTGTTCCACTGCACTTTCAGTAGTTTTTGTAAAAAGCTGATGCTTTTTGGTATTGTGGGTATTCGGCAAAATGGGTAACCTTTCTTAACATAATACAACTAAAACAACAATTTCTTTGTGCTGCTCATTCTCAGACCTATAATCAATGCAGCACACTTAATATTCCATTAAGTTGTTATGGCAGTACTCTTCTGCAGTTAAAATGGCATGTAAAATGCCACATCTCAAACATGATTATGAAGATACCTTAAATAATATCTAATATCCATTATAAACAATACATCCATTATAAAACTAGCTGTGATAACACTACAGGACTACTAGCATAACACTACTGAAGACATTAAACCAGTTCCTGCCACACCTCAAGTATGCAAGGAGGAGAGGACAGACAGAACACATTATACCAGCTGGTTATGTTTTTAACATGTCACATTGATTGGCATTTTTCACATATTTCACGAAGACATGCGGGGTGATACTTGATACACATCTTTTTCCAGTATAAGGGCGGTTGAGGAAACAATGACAGAAGTTGGATATAGGTCAAAGCAACATCATGGGAGTCATCACACATTTATTGAACATTTAATCTGTTTGCATTTGGGACAGTTTATATTGAGGTAGCAGAGTGCTTGGAATGATTCTTGTTAGGCCTTGTCATAGGTCACATTCCAAGCAACCGGAATGTGGGAAAGGTTAAGGGAGACTCGCCTTTATAATATATCTATGCGTCGGCATGCACTGTGTAAGCAAATATCATTCAAATTAATGGGTAGCTGTCCAGACTAGATCTAACCCTTTCTGACCTACTGTATTAGCCTACCTTAATCTTGCTTACATTTAAACCTAACCATCTCCTACATAATATACCCTAACCATTTTAACGTTACATGAACCATATAATAGTTTTTTTTTATTTACAGATACAAAAATCACATTTTCTCATTCTAGGCCTATATTGGAGATGGTGGTAGACTTCAGGAGGAAAGAGTCCGACCCGCCCCACAGCTCCACGGTGGAGAGAGTTAAGAGCATCAAGTTCCTCAGTGTTGACCCGAGGACCTCACCTGGAGCTACCACGTTACATCGGCGACGAACGAGGCCCAGCAACGCCTCAATTTCCTTGCGTCGCCTGAAACGGACATGTATGCCGCCACCCATCCTCTTCTACCGTGGCATCACTGAGAGTGTCCTGATGAGCGACACCTCGGTGTGGTTTGGTTCCTGCCACTCTGTGGACCGGACCAGTGTGGAACTTATACTGCATTGACTTATATTTTTCCACTGTTGGACCCTGAAGAAACGTAATTTTATGCACACCATATGGGGCATTGTACCTTGAACGTATAAATGGAATGGTGGTGGAAATGACAAATACCCTTGAATCCTTTAATTATTATTGTACTAATAATATAGTAGGCTACTACTATTATTATTATTATTATTATTATTACAATAATAAAATAACTCTGTGGAGTGTGTGTGTTGTTGGTAGCTGGTTTAAGCAGCCTCACCTGGTCTGAGTCAGGCTGATTAGACTCTGGGGCTGGGTGAGGCTGCACACCTGTGGGGCATTGGCCAATCCAGGCCCACAGGTTAAACCAGCCACCAGCACACTCACTCAAGCGGAGTGCTAGCATGTCAGCACATACCATCTGCTCTGCCTGTTCAAACTATCTCAAACTCTGCAATAAACCGGTTTAATCATCATCATCTGCCTCTGTCGTTGGAGAAGCCCTGAGTAGCTACTGTAGTGGCATGTAGCAGGGTCGACTGCTACAAACTCATAATAGCATGCCATACAACATGGATAGAAAGTCTTTCATATCTAATTATTCTTTTGTTTTGAGATTTTAAATAGAGGTTTATAAGTTATTAACTTGTTATTACAGGTGTAGTTGGCTTATAGGCAAATGCTTAGAAAATACAGTTTCTAATATGCATGGACTAGCCTACACTGGCAGCTAGCATGTTTTCAGGAAAACATCTCAGTAGGCTTATATGGTTGTACTTTAGTCATATGACATTGTGACAACATTGTTACAATGCTATGCTGTGCATGCTATCTAATTTTGGAACATCGTCTGCTGATAATGCTATTAATAGGCCTACATATATAGTAGCGTTGTTATTATGGAAAATATAATCTGTTCTTCTGACACAGAAGTAGAATATTATTCAGTTTGTGTCATCCACATCATGGCTTTTGATGTCATAGCTCTATTAGCCTCATTGAATTGAATCTAGTGTAAGGCCCAGGCCTAATGTTGCAAATATGATGTGCTTTTCTTTTTATTGGGATTTTCTCTAAACCCAATCTCAGTCGAACATTGTATTAAACTGCTATTTTGGTTTGTAGGCTATATAAATGCTAATGATTTGCTAATGGATATGAATCCTCCATTGGCCTAAATAGGGTTTATCATGAAAATATCTCCCGCCATGGCAAATATTGCTGTTCTAATAGGCCGTTGTTACAGTAGAACCACAATATCTTAAATGATGTCAAATCAAATAGATAATTATCCGCTGAAATACATTAATCATAATTCATGCAGCGTGCATTATTTTCGATAACCGCACACTTCGTAGTGGGTTATCCCTTACTTCTATTCTAAAGGAGTCATGTGGTTTAGTAACACAACGAAAGCAACAACTTGAACCGTTGGTATCCTCTAAATCAGGGGTCTTCAACCTTTTTCAGCCCAAGGACCCCTTGGTGGATAGAGAGATGGAGCAGGGACCCCCTATTAGATATTTTATAAAATTGTGTGTTGCGTTTTAGGCCTGGCCTATAATAACATATTCATAATGCCTTATTAACCTATTTATATACTCAGTTATAATGCTTACATTGGACTGCATTTTTATATAGCTGCATTTTACTAACTAACTGTTACGAAGCGATCCATTCTATTTCACACAGTAGTGTGAATTGCATATATAAACTTCTTCTTCTTCTTCTAGTGTAGGTTTGTTATAAAAACGTAGCTAGTAATGTTAGTGGGCTAGTTATTAATTTTAGCACCTAGCTAGCTGTATTTTAGCCAACACGTAGCTTGCTAGCTAGCCAGCTAAAACGTTCTCTTTTTTGATGACGGTTGGTCACGTAGCATAACTTAGGCTGCAATGCATCATGGTTGCATGGGAATCTTAAATAGTTTTTGTCAAAAAATTTGCTTATTATTACCTATTATTGGTTGGAGTGTACTCAATATTTAATTTTTTGTCTAAAATTTATTTTTCAAAATTTACATCCAAAAATAAATTGGCGGACCCCCTGCAGTACCTCCGCGGACCCCCTAGGGGTCGCGGACCCCCGGTTGAATATCCCTGCTCTAAATACATAGAATCCCGTACAAACGGATCCGTTATGTGCTGCCACCTGGCGTGCACTAAAAATACACACACACACACACACACACACACACACACACACACACACACACACACACACACAGAGAGTGAGAATGGGAAACTGCAGAGTGCTGGGAATGGAAACTGCAGGGGCAGTAGTGAGTGAATTAGGAAGGGGTGTGTGTGTGTGGGGGGGGGGGGGGGGCTTCGTTTAAATTACAATTAAATTACCTTTAAGTATTTAAATGTTTGACCGCGGTCTTTACTCCGTCGTCGCGAGCGGTCGCAAAAACCAGTGTACCGAGCTCTTCCGGTGCGAGATAATCTCGTCTCCTTTCCCCCACATCTCAGACGCACGCAGGAAGGGAGCGCTGCTGCACGTCACGGGAGAACACGCTCTGGGCGCGCTGGAATCAAGGAGACGTCGTTTCGATTATATTGGATTGTATGCAGAGAGAGCAACATGGATCTATTCTTTCGTTTTTGCTGAATAATCTGACGTTATCTATTAAACTCCCCTCAATGATGTGACTCCGGGATATGCCAAGCTTCAAAACAACACCTCTGAAAAGGCATCGCACTTCTGACAGCTGTCATTTATTTTCTCCTATCATGACGAAATATAACATCTTCTTAACTTTAGCGTTTGCGGTGGTGTGGCATAGGCCTGTCACTGGTGAACCGCAGACTCTGTCCTCACCTGCGACACATTTAAATGCAACGACACCCATGATTGAGGATCAATCGAGAATTAACTCTTCGACTGCAACTACGGAGTCACGTATATCGTCTATACTGACACACCTGCCAACTTTGAAAATCGTTGTTATCCTCATCTGCGTTGTGACAGCAGCTCTCATCACGTGCTTGGTCATTAAAGTAATCAGGTAGGCCCGACTAGCAGCATCTCTAAAGCCTCTGGAAGGACCACACACACACAACTCGAATAATATAGCATTTCGTGAATCTCAATGTGTTTTTTTTTTTTTTTTGCCAGAGTCGTAGTTGTGAGTGGGAGCTAGGCTACATGGGGGGTGGGGGGAGGACAGTCCTAACTATATTCCTAGGATATTAACAGCAGTAGTCTAGGCTACTCTTAATTTCCTCGTGGAGATGAGATCAATAGGCCTACGGATATTACACCGGCTCATAAATGAACATAATCAGATGCTAAAATACGGTTCATAGACCTAGGCTACAATCATGTGAGTCAACATAGGCCTTATTTTGGTATTCAGTAGTTTGGTGTGTTCATGGTTTTCTTTTCGATCCCCTGTTTCACTGTAGATCCGGAAGGCGAATTAGGAAAACACGAAAATATGACATCATAACGACGCCCGCTGAGCGAGTGGAGATGACGCCACTCAACGATGACAACGAGGACGAAGACGACTCAACCCTCTTTGATGTCAAGTACAGGTGATGATGACATTAACACGTCATTTAGTATTTAAAGATGCTCTAGCTCTGTTATTTATCAACAACGTTAAAATCATCTATATACTGTGTATATATATATATATATATATATATATATATATATATATATGTATACAGTATATATATATATATAGTATATATATATATGTATATAGGCCTATATATTTTTTCTTCAGATTTTGTTGTTGTT